>JAIPRL010000487.1:0-136288 GCA_025469235.1 Pemphigus obesinymphae | reverse complement strand
TATTTTTCCAACAAAATACGATTCCAGAAAAATATTTTCAGACGATTTAATTTCCAAACATATATTTTTCCGAGCAAATACGTTTCCAACGAAATAAGGTTCCGACAAAATACTTTCCAATGAAATATTTTCCCAACGAAATACGGTTCCAAATAAATACGGTTCCGTGAAAATACATTCCGACAATATACGTTCCAACACAATATTTTCCGACAAAATATAGCCCCCCCGATATACTATCCTGTCTGAAGACGATCTACAACTGGACAGAGTTTTACCTTAGCTTTAACTATTATATTTACTTATTTAACACCCAAGTATTTTTAACCAAATCACCATACTATACCATTATTTTTGTATTTTATAAATTGATAATTACATTATTATTCTCCTGAAAAAAAAATTAGAGTTTTTGCATTCTTGGACATTGGATTAAGTTTTTGTATAATTTAATTTATTTAATTCGGATTATTTAGCCATTCTTAAACATAATATAATATATGCATAGATATAAGTATAACGGATCGCAAGATAATAAGAGTATTTAAAAAAAATCTATTTGTGAATGAATGAACTATCATGAATGCTTCTGCCACGACTGCGAGTTTATCGCAAAAGACATATGTCGAAATTAAATTATCATCTACATAGACAACCTCTGCGTATATTTTGCACCGAACTTCAGATATTCGTTCCCGATTCAAAAAATTCTTTGAAAATATACTCGGTACAGGTACATATAATTTTTTTTTAAATTACAATTAAAATATTAAAATTAATCAAATAATTGTAATATTTTTATCTGAAATATAACGATTGAACGTCTTTCTTTATTTTATTTTATATTTTAAATTTTTATCTTTAATTTATATTTTTATTTTAACCTTTATTAACTATATAAACATAGGAAATATATTTTCTTTAAATAATATAATATTGAATTATACACTACCAACAAATTTAAAACAAATTCATAAATATTGTTTTTAGTTAAATCTACTACCTAATGTTATGTTTTATTTTTTACTAAATATTTACATGAAGATTTTAGAAAAAAAAAAATACATTATTTCGAAACATTTCTCCAGCCCCCCACGAGGATATCGCGAATTCCTTGAAAACTAAATCAGTACAAACTTTAATTAAAGTTGTAAAAATTTGCACAAATTGAGTACTAAATATAGAAAAAAAAAATACGGAAATTCAATTTGAGGGGGCTGGGTACAGATGGGTACGTCCATCACACGCGCATCTTCAACGGACCATTGTCCGGTACAACATTGACCACTATTTTTACCCATTTTTTACCAATTAATATTATTATTGTTTACCTAGTGTATTGTGACCCATTTCACGATTTTCGGACAGTTTTTTTCCGGTGGATCACCCCACTCGAGTGCACGAAAAATATGAAAACAAAAAACTAATAAGAAATAGGACACGACTCAACCTGTGCACGACCCGGGCGGTTTTACTGTCTCGCGCTATACACATATTATACTATATACATATCGTACACACAACATATAGTCGTGTATCCCTTTCGGCCCTAACCCCGTTTCGTGTCTTCGTCGTTGGCGAGACGACCCATTTTTCTTTTACTTTCCAGAATTCTCGTACAGACTCGTCCACGACGACGGCGGATTTCGCGTAATACACTACCGATCCGTGATCGTGTAAGTCCGTCTCCGATCGGGACGAGCACGTGAAATCACTACACGCACCAGTCAAGAGGATATAGTCGAGATATACGATGATAGCGCTTTTGTCTTAACGCCACACGAGGCTACCGCTGGAACACGCGGCCGACGACATAACGGAATATTCGCGCGCCGACCGGGATAATTGCCAAAGACTTTATATATAGGCACACACAATATCGTACAATATACGCCGCCTGCGAGTGTATAAATTATCACACGATAATATTATATTATTATAAGGTACGGCACAACAACGGCCCGTACGTATAAATTTATATAATAATATTATATTATGGTTGTAATAATAATTATCGGCCGTCGTTTTGTTTACGCCACGGGCGACGCGCTCGGGAGTACGTACGTATACGACGCGTATAATCGTCCGACGAAAATTAAACGTCACTGTTATAAAACGAAACGCTTTCGTGCGCCCATACGTCGTATACCTACGATGTGTTTAAAAAAAATCTGTTGAACAGGGGTCTTTACCCTTCAGCAATATGTTTCACGGCCTAATGTATATATATACGTGTATTATGTATATACCAGCTCTTTATATATATATATATATATATATATGGTGCGTGTACATAATATATGGTCAGTATATCGTGGCCTATCTATCGCTCCGATTTGAAGGGAAAAACGGTCTATTGAAACACGCGGTCTCCCGTCGTATCATCGTGTATCGGTTTTGCAACGGTGCGCAGAAAAGTCGCACCGTCATCGTGCGAGGAAAAAAAAAAGTGGCGATATCCCCGATGAAATATACGTACGGTTTTACGTGTCCGGCAACCTTATGGTTAATAATAATAATAATGATAATAATAATAATAATAATAACTATAACAATAATAATATATTATATTGTGACCCGAGTGCGGCAGGCACGCGGACCATTGTATCGGGCGAGCGAATCCGCGGGCAAAGACGATAATCGTAACGTCATATCTGTACCGCACCGTACTAACTATAACTAGGTAGGTATATATATATATGACCATACGGAAGAGACGACACCATATGGCGCGCGCGTTTATGTGCGGTATAAACCATATATACCGTGAACTTGTGCACAAGGAAACGTCCTGGGAAGTATCCCGTGGCCAACAACGTGATCGGACGGGGAGATATTGGTGAAAAGTCACCGCGGCGTCCGCGGCGGGTCGCACTGCGCGTGCTATTTTTTCCTTACGCTGCCAGGCACACAATCGGCCGATTTACCGCGACTTTATAATATATATTATATTATACTAATTGGAGAAATAAATCGTATGTAATAATAATCGTACATATCGGGTGTGTATAGTACCTACCATGTATGTATGTATATGTATATATATGTGTGTGTGTGTGTGTGTGTGTGTGTGTGTGTGCGGAAACACGAGCGGACACGATATGGACGAGCGAGGGGTAGGTATGGAGCACCGGCAAAAGGCGAACGAGTGGCGAGGGGGGGAAAAAAAAAGAAAAAAAAAGCACAGACCGTGAAACGTTTTCTCCGCGACGTCCTGCATGTACGTCGGTATTGCCGCCCGGTCCGGCGCACGGGTTGTCGGACGCATTGTCGCGCCTAAACCCGGAGAACGATGAATACGTAATGGGATCTCATTGTGTACGTTATAATACCCCGAGCATTCTACAAAAGTGTGTGTATATATATACATTATTATTATTATTATTATTATTATTATTACTATATTATGGGTCAGTAGTGTGTACGTATGTGTGTATGGTGTAATTACCATACGAACGGATTATTAAGCACGTCCTAGATCCCATAGACCTCGCGGACATATTGTCCTTGCACGCCATGTATAACGTACACAAACGATTTTCTTGTCAATATATATTATTATAATATGCACCGGAATGATAGTATACGTGCGGTATAGGTACGTCACTGAGCGGCGGCGGCGGCGTCGGCGCGGACCCGATGGGTATTTTCGTTTCCGCCGGAGCTGCCTAAAATATTTTATACTTTTTCGTACCCGCACACTTTGGCATTCTATCGCCCTCCCCCCCCCCCAACCCACACTCCCGTTCGGCCGTCTCATTTTAGTGGTCGTCGATTGCATGGCAGATTGTGTTTTCAATCAGCTGGTCGGAAAATCAAAATCAAAAGTGTCCGTTTATGTTATACAACCTCATGTTCGTATATAGTAATAAATATATAGGTTGTTTCGGTTATGTGTTTAAAATTATTTCGAGTTATTACATATCTGACACATAAATAATAAGCTATTTATACAATACTATGCGAAAAATGGCAATCGTATTGAGATATACAAATGTAAATCGAAATATATAAGATTATAAGCGACCGGTTATTTTTTTTTCTGGTGATAAAAGTACCTTTATCATCTATATGAAACATAGGATAGTCTGCACATAATAGCTGCAGCTAACGTGTTATTTGACACTTGTTGGTATTTTACATTTTGCTGATGATACATCTAGGAATTTTTTTTAAAATATATTTCAATAAAACAAATACCATAATATAAAGAATAGAGCCACTACACACTTTCTTATTTCGTACTACACACTTAACAACATTTCGTATTACACAAAGTGTGTCGTACTGCACACAATTTTAGTCCCTGCGTTTCCCTGCAGTATATTATAGTATAGGTACGCGCATGGAATTCTCGAAGAACATAATATAATATATAGTTAATAATATTTATAAAACAAAGGTGAAAAAAATCATGACCGATATACGATGATATGTGTACGAGGGCGTGACAAAGGATTTTTACGATGGACGGACAATCGTCATCGTAAAAACAACCGAGTCGATATGAAAGTTATTAATTTTTTCCGAGTACGTCGCGGTCATTGACGAGAAAAGATACGAGGAAGAGTAAATTAAAACGGTCCACCGTAAGTCATTATAATACACCGTATATAATTATAACCTATTTTTAATTTACATTAAATGTCTATAAATACAATAATTTCTATTACAAAAAAAATAAATAAATAATTACACGGGGTTCGACATACAATTAAATTTTCAGTAACTTCAAAATTTGAAAGCCTCTCAAAGGCATTAAACGTATAGAATATGTTATATTATACACTGACATTATAAAATTTTTTGACAGTTAATAATCATATAGTGTTTGTTCTATATATTGCAATGATTGAAATTGTCTGGTAAGTCGTGGTGCCTATAAAAATAAGTTATTTAATCTATCTTTTAAATATCGATGAAAAAATGAACATTTGAAGTTAAAATTCTATCATTATTGATATGTAAAAAGCTTTTTTCATAAATAAAAGTCAATAGCCCATTTAATCCCCCTCGTATCCTCTTATATAGCTCGGTTTCTTGTTTTTTTTTTTTTTTTTTTTTTTTATAATAAATAACAATAGATTCAGGTTTTTGGATTAAAATCGAATATGATTTCAGATGGAGCACCTCAAAGAATTCATATATTACCTACTACTGCATTTGTTTTGGTTATTATTTATTTGTCAATACTTAATAGTGTATACTATACTGTATAGTGTAAGTATTCTATATAAGATCTACCATGTGGTAGTTACAACTTTGTTTTATATAATATGATATGAAAACAAATTCTGTTGATAACACTCAATCTTACTTAACACTAGGTAATATATTTTATACCAGGTATCCAACTCTTCAATCATATATGCGATAGCCGATGTGCCTATAAAATAGTATACATATAGCCTCCATAATGTTGTGCGCTTTTTAAATAAAAATCATTATTCATTATCATAACCTGGATTTTAAGTAACACAAGTTACTTGAGTTTTAGAAAATAACATATTTAAATTTTTCTTTTATAACAATATACAGGTTTAAGATTTTATAATACGATTTTTTAAACATTTTAACCAGATTTTTTCATTCAATATTATATTTTGAGTGAAACAAGGAATGTATTGGTTTTAGAATGATGCGATTTTATGTGTGTAATCTCTTTATATGTTTTTTTTAGGTAGAAGCAGTCGTGCAGAAGATTAGGAGTAAATAGCAAATTGGTTCTAGTTGATACTTTTAAAGAGGTCATTTTTCAATTTCCTAAGTAGTTTTCTTAAACGTATATGAAAATTATCTTTTATAACGGAATTTTTTTTATAAATACAGGGAAAATAACTAATAAATTTAGTATGGTTACAGTTTTTTTTTTTTTTAATAATATTGTAACAAATTGCACACACAATTGTCTTTCGAATGCAATAATTTATCTATGCTTTTAAATTTAAAATAAAAATAATATACTATTCTGTCCAAGAACCAAAGGAACGAAGTACCAACTTACATCATCTGTATCTCTGCACAATTTTTAAAATATTCATCTACCTGTTTACAGCTACTTACTTTTCAACTTGAACGTATACTCGTATAAAACGCGAATTCCAACTGATTTTATTGTAGATATTTCCTACGCACTTCACAATTACTCTCGAATTTCCCAAAGTACTTGGTTTGCCAACCTTTGATCGTAAACGCATATTCAGTTTGAAGTTTGTTAATTTGTAAACAAAGTTAATACAATCGTTAATTAACTTCTGAGTTTATTCTCTACATACGTTCTATGTATTTTCTCTACTATCTGTTTTGTGTGTCTTGTACTACCACTATAGTTCTATGCTAAATGAACCAATGATACGTCTTATGACACTTTCCGATGAAGATCCTTTCTCTGAAAAACGATACTTGTAACGCATTAATATAATATATCATAATTATTGCTGAATTTAAAAAAAAAAGCTCATCCATTTAGTAATATAATAAATAGCCAGGGCTGTAAATTTAATGCATTTGCATGTTTTTTTGAAACTTAGTAAATTTAAATGAGTTAGGATTTGTATAGGATTTGAGCATATACCAATAAGTAAATATTTTCTTTAAATATTTCTGTTTTTTTTTTTTTTTTATTTTTAATTTTTAATTTTTGAACAATTGTTGTAGTAAACTTTAAAAAAGAAGTAAATTCAGTAAAAAATTGTTTCATACTATTATATAAATACATAAATACATAGATATACGAACATTTATCTTGTATATTTTTGCATATTATAATGGGTAGGTATTTTAGCATGTAAAGGCAGTTTATCTTCAAATCTCTCTACTATAATGTTTTTTTCCTCATTGTTTTAGAAATGTATAAGTTTTTAGACAATTTGGCAGTTAAGTTAATTTTTTTTACAGTGAATTAATTTTATACTAGCTAGTGACCTCCGCCACAACGTGCATCATGAAACATTGTGCTAGGATACCTTACCTATATCGTCTACATTTTAACGAAATTATTTAAATGTGTTTCTAAATATCTAAGAAAAAAAAGCGATTTAATTATGCATATTTTTGTATATTTCTAGCTTTATAGTGCATATTTGCGAACATATTTTGCCATTTATAATTACATAAATGCATGCATATTTGAAGATAATTTTAGTGCATCATATTCACAGCCATGTAAAATAAATAATGAAGGCCCAAGTGTACGAATAAAACGAAAAAATTATACGTCTTCGTCGATTTTCGTCGATTCGTTGAGACGAGTGCCCGTTTTTGGCGACGTTGGGTATTTTATATGTGTTTACTTAAGAATTATAATGTGCACTTTACACCGTGCCGGATATTAGTTAAATTCGTGTGTAATTGAACATACGATGAACGGGGGTGGGCAACACGATTCACGTTAAGTGTTTCCTCGGCGGACACATCACACATGTACACAATCGGTTAACGGTACATGACGTGTATATATAACCGATTTACAATTAAAATGTGTCGAAATAACAATAATTATTATAATATACATATACTTATATAGGCTGACACCTGTGTAGATATATACTCGAAAGCTCTTTAAAACAATGCGCCGGTGTCATTGATAAGTAACGGATCTCTATATATGGTAAACGTGGTCGCAGGTCTTTTGTGTCCGATCACACGCCGATGGGTCACTCTATGGAACGGTGTTTTTCGTATTTAAGTGCATGATATACAAGTTTTTGTTCTAGTTCGTTTTGGGATTATTTTCATTGAAGCGCCCGGACATTCCGGCGGCCACCAAACTCGCAACACAATATCTACCGCATATCATAATACACTCGTAGACGGGCGATATCAGGCCCGTACGACTACCGCGAACTAACCAAATGTTGGTCAATTCGCAAACAAAACCAATCTCTAATTCGTATAATATAATTATTTTGGTGTTATATACCCGGTACAAACAGCACGACAGACCTAAATATTAAAAAACAAAAATTGTACTACACTTGACCCCTAGTAGACGCTTCGCGTTCCACTTAACAGTAGAAAATACACGGAAATCAAATGCCGATTGTGTTATATTATATTCGGATACAACACTATAATATTATAGCAGATGTACAAAGTAATATATAGTATAGTATCCTCAGTAATATAGTAATGGCAGTAGTATTCTATTACTTTCAATGTTTTTCAGATAATCGTCGTTTTAGGTGTATAAACTATCTCGGTATACGAGAAAATCGTTTTTAATATGAACTGCCCCGTCATTATTCTGTTGTATAGGTATTCTTAATAATCTCTTCTGTATTTACGAGCAGATACAAGCAATTACATTATATATTATAGTAACCTAAATGATTATTATCCACATTTTGTATTCAGAGCAATTATTCGACATAGGTACTTTAAATTTTAAATATTAAGGGTATTTTTTTTTTCAATTTAAAATATACTGCATGTATAAATTATATTATTAATATATTCAAAATGTTTATAACACGCATAAGTATTGTGGTTCAATTTCAACAAAAATTAGAATAATTATAAGTTTTGCGTACGGATATACCTAATATATCATATAATTGATTTATACGATGTAAATATATAATAATATAGATACTCACGTAGTATATTATATAGATCAGGGATGCCCTGAAGGGATGGCCAGGTGATTCAAATCCACTTATACATACCTATACATACTAAGATTGTTTGAAATACACAATTTTAAAAAATTGACTTTTCTCATAATTATTATAGTTTTTACAAAACTATACAAATATGTTTATATTTTATAGATTTACTTTGATGACTAATACTATAATAATACATAGTAGGTAGGTACCATTGTACATAATAGTGATAAATATACCTTTTTAAGAAATTTAATTAATTTACTAATACTTCTTATAAATCTGCTAAAGCGAAAAGCGTTTAACACATTTTACGTAATTCTGAATAGAACAAGAATTGAAGTAATGCACATAATATAGTTATGTTCCAATTTGTAAATTGTAATTAGCTATAATGTAACTTGTAACCGTTGCACGTTGTTTCAATTAAGGATGTTTTCTCAAAAGACCAAAATCCCCTAATTGCTTATGCTCACACTAAAAATATTTAACAAATACTGATTTAATTGTCTACTGACATCACTGGTATAAATATTACAATATATAGGTAATAATATAGTGAATATATGTAAGGGATTTGAGTTCTGATAGAAAATTATTCCATAAATCAACACTGATTATACTATTTAATACCATTTATTAATTTATTAATTAAATAATAATGATAAAATTAATTTATTACCATTTAAGATTGTTGGAGCAGATAATTTCGAATATAGGCAATTCATTTTATATGACATATCGTAATCGTATGTTATACATAGATGAATATTAGTGTGTGTATGTGTGTGGTGTGTGTGTATTTCAGAAATTCCAAATGCTCCCTAAAATTTTTACAAATTTGTCCCATTAGTTGTTTCGAAACTTCTAAATAAGAAATATTTCTTTTTAGTACTTACAGTAATTTGATTTAAATGTTATCAAAAGATTTGTTTTCATTAACCTTTTTTCTAGGTTAAGTAGGAAAAATATATAACGTTTTATATACTTGATTTTAAAACTTTTTAAATTTAAAAACAAAAAATATTTTCCTTTATAACCTAGAAAATTATACTTCTAAATTCACGCATATATTGATTAACAGTGATGATCAGTCATCGGGAAGTACGTAAATTAATCTTCCGCTTATTGGTCTAAAAACATAAAAATTACGGGTTTTGTCAGTAGAATAATTTATTCATTTTTCTTCAGAAATATCAAAAATAACAAATCTGCGGATTGGACCTAAAAAGGCCATTACGACTTTTCACAACTTTCGGAAATTATAATAATTTTTACATTGTTCTAAATTTAACACTACCCACATAAATAGTTTATATTTCGTAAAATGACGAAAATGCTCTTATTTCATATAACTTCAACTATAACCTTCTCGTACGAAATTACTTCTATTCGTGTTCAATGTCTATATGGCCGTCCAATTAAATACGGTATTGTTCTATATCATTTATGAACGTCAATAAAATACGATTGTATGCAGCGAATCATTATTAAACCGTAGACAGTTCGACAAGGTTCGATCGATATCCTTTATGCGCTGTGTATATAATATATAGATAGATAGCTGTTCGTTTGGGAAGTTTCAAAAACTTAATGTACACAAAATCAAACATGCGCACATTGTTTTCGAACAATAATAATGTGACGGCACAGTACGTCAAGGTACAGTACCCACTACAAAGGTAAAGAAGTAAAAAAAAAAAAAACACTGGGCGAGGTTTCTATGAAAACTACCCACACGAAAAATGCACTGCAGACGCGAGACTCTTTAGAGCCGAAATCTCAATGTCGGCACGGCTCTAATACGTCTTCCGTACGGAAGAGAACCGTTTCCGAAATTATAATAATAATTACCATAAAAAAAAAAAACCGCCCAATCGGAATATTCTGATACACTGATAGCGGTGCGAAAGACGGGTATAAGATGGTTCGAATGTTTTTTTTTTAATGGAAAACAAAAAAATCGCTCTGCAGTCGTCGCAATCCCAAGCGTGTACCTATTAAATAATATACACATATTAATGCATTACATATCTCATATACGCATAATATCAGTATACTTATATGATATTGTACGTGAAAACGATCCGGACTGGAATAGGCGGACCCGGCGCGATGATATTCGTCCGTTCGCATGTCACGACCTTCGGGCACCTCTGCGTGGCATTCATTCATGTTTTCGTTTATTTCGACTGTGGCGGGTCGGGCCTGGCTCTCGGAGCTTGTCGTCGTCGTACACATAAACACATGCACACACCCCACGCCAAGACGAGTACACGACAATACCATAATATTTATAGGCGACTATGGACAAACAATATATAATATATTGTCGTCATGAGACAAACGGAGGCGGCGACCTTGCGACAGTGACCTTTGTACATTTAAAGACCGATTTCAGTGTGGAGAAAGACGAGAAGTGGTCGACATGGCCGGCGCGTGTTATACGCAATCGTCACGTGCACGACGCAAACCATAGTAAATGTAATAACGATAATTGCGTGAATTACCGTCGGTGCGCAGGCAGAGCAGACGCTTCACCAACCGGTCGCCCCTTACACGATGCAGGGTCACTAGCCTCGGTATACCGCTTATACAGCAGGTTCAAACCAGAGTTTTGGACATGTCTCGTTATTCGCACACCCCGACTATTTTCGAAAGAAATAAAATGTTTTTTTTTTCCTTTTTTTTTTTTTTTTTTTTTTACTCGCCAGCATATAATTATCGTGTAAATTGTTCATACTTCACTGTATACATGTGTGTAAATTTCGTTGCGAAAATTTACAAATCTCCCGAATATGGCATCCAATTCTAGTTCTCCGAATTATCAGGCGAGTGATGGGGGGGGAGAGAATCTCTGACAGCGAAACATCCAACATTTTCTTGAAATATTTATAGAAGGAAATTAACACGTTTTATTTATGAAATTAAAAAAAAAACTCATAAAAAATTCAATATAAAAAAATAATAGATATTTGGGTGTACGATTTATATATACATATATACTAATAGTTGAATAAATTGATGTTTTTTTAGACAGTGAAATATAGGTTAAAAATGAGCATGTTTAAAGTGGAAATGTATGGTTTAGGTTTGAAAATGGCAGAGGAAAAATGTATATAATTTATTTAGTTAAACTTAAAGATCATATAATAAAGTTCGTTGAGGAATTCGGGTATTTAGGTTCCGTTTTGCAAGAGAATGGAGAAATATACGTAGACATAAAAGATGTAGATGTAAGATATAGTATGATGAGATGTGTGACTGAATGAAATTAAGAGAAGAATAATGTGTTTGAAAAAAATGTGCCATTTTGCGATAGTATATACTTATATGGTGCCGATAGCCGAACATTGAATAAAATATATTATTTTGGTTATATAGCATAGGGATGTTTATATAAGTGGTACCTAATTTAAGAGTTACGTACAGTGAGAAAAATGAAAGAGAATAAGCAGAGAAGGATTAAACTATGGTTTAAACTAAAGATAGAATGGGAATCCATTAGTTATAAAGATTAATATATAAAGTTATAAAAATGGAATTAGTGGCGAAGCTACCGTAGGAGCAACAGGGACCATTGCCCCTGGGCGCTGAACTCCCAGGGGCACAAACTTTTACTATATCGTTATTTCCTCTAACCCTAAGCACGTAGTTTATACAAAAAAAGTTTTTTTTTGGTTATTTGTGGTTTATAAAGTGGTCTTCTAGAGAAACTAATAAAAAATTATGCTTTTTTTTTTTTGCTTATTAGGTGGTATATAATTTGATTTGGCACCAGAGCTCTTCAACTTATAGCTACACCACTGAATAGAAGGTAAAGAAGAGGTATGCCAAAGAAAAAAGTGATTTTAAGTTATTAAGGAAAATATGGAGACGTGTGGACTGCATGAGTAGATAAAGATGAAATTATTATGCATAAGCAAAATAAGAGTAGCTGAAAATATAAGTAGTGAGATAAATGCAAAGACAGACAAAAGAGAAAAAAGGACGGTTTGATGTGGTATTAATACGGTATATACGGTGATACGGTATCATTACCGCGGCACATCCGAAGTCATTCGTACAAAGACGCGTTTTTGCTACTGATAATCTTATATATTATTGATTAATTATTACGATAAATTTGACTACAAAGAAGAAGAAAAAAAAACGTTTTTAATGTTATGACGTTAATAGACGAAGACAGTCGGTCGTCGGATCATATTCGACTCGTACAATATGACGTACAGCACATGCACTCGCCAGCGGTCGTCGGTGAGGTGGGGAAAGTATATACCATCACTCCGTTCCACGCGGAAGCATTTCTTGCGTGACGTCACAGAGCCGCCGCAGCCGTCGGAAGTAGCCACCGCCGTAGACGGTCGTGGAAGGGGGCGCCGGGTCCGGATGGACCTGCCGGCCAACGGTGTCTCCGATCGATTCTTCAATAGTCCGTTGGCAGTGGACTGGCGAAGGCCAAGATCCCATATATCGTTCCGTTCATTATTGCAATTCGTATATTTTTCCGAACACTCGACACTGAATAATATTTAACTTTGTCGTTGCTTCGTATCACCCGAACACGGACGCAATACATAGTCGCCGCGAGTGCTCTTTCCGGAAATATATAAATATATATACCTATATTTTTTTTTATTTTTTTTTTTTTTTATTAAATTTCCAGTTTTTTCGATTTGAAATATTTTGAAATTAAAAAAAAAAATTGTGCGCAGTTTTCGTATATAGGTCCGGTCCGCCGAACGTGCAAACACACACACGAGTGCCTACAAACCACTGGAAAAACTGCCGGTATTCAGATGGGTGAGGAAAATTTTATATTAGTATTAAATTTTAATCGGCGAGTTCGCAGTTCGTCTCCGGAGCTATATGTATATTTTGAGACACGCGAATTTGCGGTTTTACAACCGCCCAACATTCTATGTATAATTATATTATACGTACATAGAAACGGTCAATATATAATTATGTATAGGTATACGGTTATTCACGCAGTGTATAATTGTTTTTGAACCAGAGACCGTATCGCACAATACCGGGCACAATACCCACAAGTTTTGAGGTTTTTTTTTTTTAATAATCGAAAATTTACATTTGATCCGATTTAAAAATAGATGCGGATTCGCATACAGGACCAGATGCACCCCGACCGTTAATCGATTCTACTACAAACACGAGCGTATAAAATAAGTACTGCTGCTCCTAATGCTGCTGCTGAGTGCTGGTATATATTTATATGATTATATTGACTGCAGTATATTAAGTTTATAGGCGTTGTCTGCAGCGGCGCGCGCGCGGATAACAATCGAATACGTGACCCGTCCGATGCCTAAAGTAAAAAAATAATAATAAAAAACGTCGGATTAAAAAAAAAACGTGTGGCCGTTATCGGTGTGTGTTTTCGCTCCCTGAAGCACTCGTCCTTTAGACCCCTTAACACGCACACGATATCAAAAAAAAAAAACTATAAAGAAGTCGATAAAACGTAAAACGCAAACAAATAATGACTGATTAACTAAATAAATGTATATGTGCAATACATAATATATATATACGTGCAAAGTAAAATATACAAAAAGGTTTTCCGAAATTTTCGACAAAAACGTGCTAAACATCAATCAAAAAAAAAATTAAAATTAAAAATACTAAAAAACGTATGATTTTTTTTAGCAGAGTTCGTTTCGTCAATAATCGGGTTCTTTTTATCTAAGAGTACAGCAGGCAAAAGTGATTAAAATAGCTATATATACCCAGTAATAAAAATAATACTATTACAATCGTAAACACAGATATATTAACGATTTATCAATTCATCACAGAATTTACGTGTAGATATATATGCGAGTGCAGCAATAGTGTATAATATAGTGCGTGTGCGATGAGCAAGTCGCGCCGTTATAATATACGAGTAGGTACGTACGAGCAAGTTTTGTTCCTCGGGCTTATACCGTTTTGTTTTAGACCGGCTATGCGAGGTATTAATTAAAAAAACTATATATATAAAAAAAACATTATAAAATGGCGAATATTTCAGGAAATCTTTTTTTTAGTTTTATCCGACACGCGGTACTGGTTTTTAATACTGCAACAACACGTCATTTAATCTGCCTCGGCGGTGTACATATATGAATCGATATTTCTTTTCTGTTCTTTTTTTATCTCAGTCATATTGATTTAACTGTATCGATTTGATGCGCTTTGATATTTGTATACACTAGTTGATGTCATAACGCATTTATGAAAATCCTCTATGCACTATCTGTATTACTTATAGAGACATGAACAATTTTTTTTTCACGGATTCGTGGATTATGCAAATTTAAAACGGCATAATAATAATATATTCATTAATTACTCGTGCCTATAGATAACGGGAGTTTTATTAACTCACACACTGCAGATCGGTATACAGTACTACGTGTTAGTCGTATGGGGTGAAAATCGAAAAATTATATCGTTGGCAATTAATCATTTATCGCGAACATCGCAACAAATCGCTCATGTTGGACACATAGATATGAATAAATAATAATATTATATATGTTCTAATTTATTATCGGTACAGCTGACTATATATAATTCACAATTTATGCCAATGTCACGTCTATTACAATACTATTATACCGATAATAGAACCGCTTCGTAAACGTATTTACTAGAACGGCCAGTCATCCCTAAACACCTATAGAGCATATAATAAAATGAGAATAAGAGATATGGGATAAACGATAAGGGATAGTAAGATAGTACATTGCAAATGTATGGTTTATGTATTTATATTATATTATATAATGTTGATCTTCCTCTCAATTTTGTCTCAATACTTACGTCTAAAAACCAGTTATAATGTCGAAAATTAAATAAAAAATTTAACGTCATCGTTATATTTTATGTTTTTTACTACACATTATAGGTATATAGATAAACTGTACCGGTAAAGTGTGCATATTAAGTACCTACATGTACATTAATATTACTCGAGTATACATGACATAACGTACTCAAGTCCTACACTAATAAATAATACGTGGACAAAATAAGGTTTAGAAAATTAAGGTTCTAATAACCATCGTTTTTTGAACAAGTGCTTTCATACCTATATTTTTCTACATTTTTAATAGTCTATATGCTGAGATTTTGACAAACTGATTGGCATTGATATTAAATGGTTTACAGAGAATCCAAAATTTCTAAATTTATACAAAAAAATCGATATCAATCAATTAATGCTGGGTTGCACAAACAACCTATAAAAACAGCTCAACAAAGTACGTTATCGGTTTGACAAACAGGCTGATAAACATTTTTATCGAGTAAATTAAGTAGTAGACTGTTGCACAAATATTCAAAGAGTAAAGACATTAACCACAAAATTCTGTGCATTAACCTTAGTTATTTTACCAATGATAACAAAAAAGTTTAAATATCCCTGGTTATTACAATTTATTAATAGCAAGGACATGATTAATATTGTTAGTTTATTAAATAATAAATAAATGTAATTAAAATGCTAAACAACACGCTACATATTTTTGTTATCAAAATGTAAAAATATGATAAACCAATCAACCGATCCAATCAAGTAGTCTGTTATTATTAATTAATATAATTAATGTTATATTATCTCTAATAAATGTATAGAACCAAAATCGGGCCAACAATTTATCAAACCGATTACGACATAGGTATTTATCAAATCCATAAAAAATAAAGATCGTTTGTGTAACAGGCCAATACTTTATAGATCCGATTCCGAAGTTATCAATTCAATAACTAGTTGTTGATTGTTGATGCAACCCGGCATTAGACTTTATAAAAATGCTCTTTTAAATAATTTGAAAATACCTAGATATGGTATTTTGGTCCTAAGTGGACGACATATATAAAATATACATACATACATATACGATTAAAAAAAAAATTTTTCATACGAAATACTATATAAATAACTTTGTGATAAATTAAAGGAAATTATTTTTTTAAACTACACTGTTAATTAAAACTGTTTTATGGTATGCAATACTACAATACGTAATATTCATTCTACGCTTATACAAATATCCTCAATGAAAATATAGGTACCTATTGTTGTTTTTTTTAAAACTTATAGGTATCTGGTTTATTTTAGATTATATGTCTATACATGCGGTGCAGTGCAGTATAGCGTATAATTGTCAAGACTACCCGAATATCGTATGTATAGTTAATTATACATGACTGTTAAACCGTTATTACGGTTGTCTATACGACCTTCAGATGTCGTGTAGTTAGTGAATAATAATATGTATTTATTTTATTGATAATTGATAATTTATGTAAGTATATTATATTACTGTACTAAATTCGGTATCTTCCTTTTCACGGGAATTTTTTTTATATAACAAAAAAACCCAAATATTGACACATGAAATGATAATAGTCCATATATTATACTCATAAAGTCATAACTCTAAGTATATCGAATTGTGCAGTATACGACGAAGAGAATGAAAAAACGTGTACGTCGCGTATATAATAATATGTATGTGTATATTATGACGATCGTTGACGATCATCTCTCGTCGATGGTCGACTCCGGGAACTTTTCGACATCCGAAAAAAAAAAAATTGGAAGTCGTCGTGGGACGGTGGAAGACAATCGCGAACGAGATCGGCAACTATATATACCCGGTGTGCACCGTAATGAGTGTAATTACGTTCTATTAGCGAATGTATCACATGACGACTGCACGTCCGACCGAAATATAATACTAATAATAATACTTCAACGACAGTAATATAATAATGAAAAAAATAAAAAAATAAATATAAAAAATAAAATGGCGACAGATCGCCGTCCGGGCAAGGCCAAACACATACACCGTAATGTGTGTCAACGCGGGCTCTATATAATGTATCGTCCGCTTGCGATCACCTGATCCGATTCTCACATCAGTCTTTCGTTTCGGGTAAACCGACCTAAACCCCGTGAATTCTGCACGCACATATATATAAATTGTTTTCCGAATTATTATTGTGTTTTTTTTTTTTTTTTTTTTTTTTTTGTACAATCGTATCCGTCGATTATGACTGCGTGCGTTACAGATCTACATAAACAGCGAGCATTTAGAAATAAATGTATATAAATAATGATTTTATTTTTTAAATACATTATTTTTTAATTTTGGTATTGGAAGATTGAGAAGTTCAGAAAAATCATAAATTACCTCATATGTATTAATTTATGCACGATAAAAAAAAGATAGGTTTAAACTCTAAAAATTAGACTTAATGAAATAACGAAATATTTAAGTAATTGGAATGAAATCGACAAATCTAAAGATAATATTCTATAAACGAATTAATGTTTCTTTTAATGTGCTCACAATCGGTAAAAACTTATCAAATTACAAAATAAGTTTTCAAGAAAACCATATACACATTTTTAAACAATACCTTTTTCAGAATTTGTTTAAAATTATTGATATTAAATAACTGATGTTTCTAAACTAAAATGTTCTTTTAAAACCATGATATGTATACACATAAGCATAAAAATAAAATTACAATATTTACAATAATACAAACAAAAGAAAACTAAAAACTAAAACGCAGAATGATATTTTGATACAAATTTAACATTTCATAATATACGTAAATCTCAAAGTTCTTACAAGCGAAAATGATTTGGTAAATCTCTCGGTAGAAAAATGTTGAAAATTCTTCTAGTGAAACCTTTCCGGTTTTTCGGAGATGTTTTCGGTTCTAAAAGAATCTACCACCAACGTCGTATATAATCAACTTTATTTTCAAACCAAATTAATAAAAAAAAAAAACCTTTAAAAAAATACAACTAAGAAACTGTTAGCTGGCCATTAACGATAGTTTTTCAAGTACAGGCGAAAACAACTTTTGCTGAGTGCAAGGAATTTATGGTACAAAATGATATTTTTTATGAAATATAGCGGTAGAAAACAATTCTCTATGTATACATATAACTATAACCGTCGCGCGTCGTGGCAATTTTATTTTTATTACATAATCACGATTATTTTTTTTTTCGCGACACTGTGCACATATACCTGTGTGCGAAAAAAACTGCTGAAAATCGCTTAAGTATACACAACTAGATGATACCACAGTTTATCGGTATATCCGGTCGACGACCGATGTAAACGACGCCCATCCAGGCAGATCAAGAAATAACAAGGGTTCAACGATTTAAATAATTATCTACTGTATAAACGATGATGTCCTACGGATTCCTCCGCGGCGAGAAGATTCCGTTTGATCCGCAAGAGATTCACCCGCGGCTAAACGGTGGTCGACGACGATATATTTTACTACTTGCTCAACAAAATAAACGTGACAGACAGACAACTGTAGCGTTCACATTTCATGCGATAAAAAATGATACGGTTAACAGTCCTAAAACGACCAGAACTTTAAAACTATGTGATTTTATATAAATGTATTTGTGCCAAGTATATATTAAATTAAATAAAGTATATAAGTAAATTTGGATGTGAAACTGTGAATAATTACATAAGATGAAAAGTTAGTCACTTGAAAGTTCAACGTGTTTAAATACATGTTTTTTGAAAATCGCATTTCAAAATGGTCACCATTTATCGAAAAGTCATCGTATTTTAACTATATATTCTATGTATTTTCGTCGTATATATTGTATAAACTACCCATAAATGTTATGTATTTAAAAAAAAATCATATCACGTAGACAATTCACACTTTGTAACAACCGTAAACTACAAGGTAACCCAAATACAAAAAAAGATCAATTTATATCAAAAATGATTTTTAATACATCTAATATACACACTATGTAAACAATAACTTTTTAACCACTGCGCTGATTTCAATAACAATTTATACCATAAAAACTTCGGAAAATAAAATAATATCCTCTATAAGACAACAATGGAAACCGATTGATATCGGTTGAGTAGTTTTTGCGATAAGCCGTTACAATCAATTAGCTGTGATTTTGGCCCCTTTTTTGCCATAAAAGACATTATATGCCGAAAAAGTATACATTTATATTACCTAACTATAATAATAAATAATCAAGCAAAAAAATTTGTGACATTTTCATTCGAAAAAATTTTAATAATAAAAATCTAATATAAAATGATATATATTTAAAAAAAAAAAAACAATAACAAGACTCGTTTATTTATCCTAAAACCTTTAAGTATCAAATGAATTCACTGTAGACACGTGAAATACGTCGACCTAAATTTTGGTTTTTGCAAGCAATTTGGACGAAGCCAGACGACGATAATAACGAGGGACACACACATCACGTCACCGGCCGAGATTTATACTATAAGCATACAATAAATGTATACTATAAGTGTTTATTTTATACGCAATTTTCTCGTGCCTATAGGATAAATCCGTCATCATGTCACGGGCGACGGTGGTAATCGACGAGATATCTAATATTATAACCGACCGACAAAACTCGAAATATTATTCCACTTTCGTCGAGACGATGCGATTATTACACTGTCCGCGAAGACGCGTTTGTCTCCTCATATTATATAGGTAATCACACGAGTTATTTATTATTATTATTTTTTTTTTTTAAACGATTAGTCAACAATGAATTTAATATTGAACGGATCCCGGTGTAATATTATTTTTTGAATATATATATACAGTGGGTCTCTTCGTGAGAAAACGCGCACGATACCATAGAGTCTGTTAAATTTACATCAACCACGCGACGACCAGGACTACGTGGACCACGGATCTCACGGTCGTATGTACGTAGACGGTATACCCGGTATACGCATGGTCACCGCGCCCAGTAACATCAACGGTCGGCTACAAATGTGCCGATAACGACTGTGATCACTTATTAATGAATATAACTACGCACTGTGGCAATAATATAAGTTACTGTAAAAGTTACCGAAGAAGAATTTTTACCTATTCAGTTTTTCTTTTTTATTGCAATACGAGCAAAAACTACTATGTCCAGACCCGAATTAGAATATAATATAAGTATATAATATATATATATATATATATTTACGAGCATTCTATTATTATATTACGTGTTTCGCGTATAATATATACAGACACAATCGACTGGCATAATATGTATATATACAGAGTGCACTGAGTATAATGTAACGGACTGACAATTAAAAACGTTTACGCACCACCGGCCGTGTACGTGATTCTAATTTGGCCATCTCGAGAAGTATTCTTCTGCAAGACTTCAGTATGCAGGTATATATATTCGCACTATAATAATAATAATAATAATAATATTATTATTATTATACATATAATATTACCTACAGGCAGGCTGCAAAGAATTCTGCGTTGTCCGCGAGTCCCGTTGCTCTTTGTTAATGTTTTTTTGCGGGGAAAAAATCCAAAAAAAAGTCACCGACGATGTTAAATTGTCTTCGACGACTTCACTATATATAATATAATAAAAATAATAATAATATGTTGTGGCTCGGTGCACGTGCTGGCAATCTCCTCGACATCACGATATATGTAGTATGGAAATCAAATTTCGTTTCTTTTACTTTTTTGTTCCATTAACCGATGCAGAACAATACCCAATTGCACATCGTAATATTGACCCAGTCGTGGCTCGACGATAATATATTATAAATCCGTTACGTGAAAACAACGCAATTTTGGAAACATTTACGTGTGTTGAAAAACGCACGTTAAAAAGCGTCAATTTTCGCGCTATAACGGTGAATACGAGTATAATATACGTATATACGAGTGATCTGACGATCGATACAATTTAATATGATTAATTAAACGTATCCACTCCGAGCATAATAAGGTCGTTGATTCACGCCGAATCAATAAAGGTGGCTCGTGTATGTACACACGAAGTTTCGATTGCTACAGTCTGCAGCACAAATATAGTACACATTTAACGAAATAATATAATAAAATATAAAACGAAACGAAAGGAAACGAAAAATGTACATAATATGGGCTATAGCTGATACCTAGTTCTATTTAATATTTTCGATATCATTACTCGCGCGCGATTTAAACGAGAAAGATTTTAGAACAACGTACCGACGGAAAGTAAAACACATTTAGTCATATATGGATATTTTTTTTTTTTTACACTCTCGTATCATATTGTTGTTCGAATTAGATTTATAAAACGAAAGCATACCTATATCGTATACTATATATATATATATATCACAATATATGTATGTGTGCGCTGTGTACTTATATATACTACCTGTTGCACACATCGTCACAATATATATATATATATATATTATATTATTATCAGTGCAGATTTTTCACCCGCTGGGAGCCCACCTATATATAATATATTATATACAGTATGAATTCGCTCTAATAACTCATAAAATCCATACTTTAGATTTTGAGCGGAGTAGTTTTGCAATGGTGTTTATTTTTTTACTTTTCCACTAGAAGGTGTCGAGTAGGAGTTTTAGAGTAAAGAGGAGTGAAAAGGACGTGCGTTTTTTTATTTTCTCAGTTGTTTCCTTAAGCCTAAAGAAAAATTACATTTTACAACGAATATATTTTATTGATGTAGATGAAATAATAAAATGACAAAAAAATCGTTATAGTTATCTATTTTTTTATTTATTTTTTATTATTATTATTACACAGAAGCACGGTTCAAAATCGTTTTATTGAATACAATGATTTATCATTACTTTCAACTATACCGACACCCGACGAATGAAGTGCATATATTATTTGTTAATGTTGAAGTTCTAAATTAAAATAAATGCTATGCATATATATAATGAAATAATCATCTAGATATTATGTTAATAGATATTTAGCTAAAAAAAGTTTTCTAGAAGAATTTAAAAACAAAATTATTTAGATAATATTATGATAATGTACATAAAGCTAAAAGTATATATTACATTGATTTTTATTAAATGATTTATTTAGATGATTATATATACCGTGTATGTATTTTATCGTATATCGGTCATCTTGAATAAATTAATATTCTTTAAATATTTTTTTACGTATTTCAAATATATGTGTCACCGATTAAGTAACGATTACAGTTCGCTGTATACTTTAAAATTATTATTTACATACATTTTAATTCCAACACCGATAATATTTAATTTAATACTAATCTTTATTAATATATTGATTTAATTTAAAAAATAACTCGTATATTATCATACGTATAATATTATAAGTAATTATAAATTAATTATGTATTTGATAATTTTAGATTCTGAGCAGAGCGAGATATTTTGGTTTTATAAATAAGTATTTTTTTTTTTCTATTAACAATTTTTCGAATAAATGAACCAAATAAGAGTTTTGGCGTAAATATCTTTTTTTGATATAAATAATTTGTCATGGATGGTATTTTCTGCAAGAGGTAATTTCTTGATTGTTCCTAGAACTTTTTTTTTTTAATTATAAAGAAAAACTATCGATTATAACAAAAAATCGTTATAAATCGAAAAATATCAAATAAAGTTGTCGTGTTATCGATTTATAATTATACAAAGGTCTACTCGGAATCATTTTAATGAAAAAAAATATTTATCATTGCTTTCAAATTCAACACTTGCCACATTTTTTATTATTTATTTTTTATTTTTAATGCGTGTTTTAGGGCATATTTAATGCATTTTATGACGTAAAGCCGTACATGTTTAGAAGATTTTAAGGAATGAAAAGTCCCTAGCTATTATTTAATTGTTATTCCATGGCAGGGTTTACCGATTCGTATTATATGACGTGTACATTCGGGTGCAGAGGACCCCGTCGATATCTGTTGTAGGCGTACTCGAAAACCCGTGTGCTACTTGGTTTCACATGTGATTAATGATCGGTAAACAATAATTAGCGTGTACTCTGTGTACGACGACTGTTTGAACTGACTTCTACCGCGACGACTCTGCATGCAGCTATTTATCAACGTCACATTAACACCTCGACGTTTGTGTATACACTACGCGGCACAGAAATCCGTTTGTTTGCACCTATATATTATTATACATTTCACCGTTTGATATGCCCAAAAAGGGTGAGAATTATTACAACTATTATTTTTTGGCGTTCAATTTCCGAGTTACGGGCCCATATGTCCGTATTAGAATCGAATTTATTTTATAGGTACATTGTTCAAACTTTCGATTCAAAGTCTATTTGTAGGACCTATTCTATTCATTTTCAGTTTATCTTGCACGAGAAAATCGTGTGTACCGTGTGTACCGTGTGCCATTGACTTAAACGTGCCTACTTTTCGTTTGAACGTCGTGGTTTAACACGCGATTTTTAACTTTTAACACTTCAAAAAGCCAATATACCAACATATATATATATACACTCGTATTATATTATATAACACACCACGTTTCCGTGTAAATAAACGAGAACCTATAATAACTATACAGGGGTCAATTAGGGGAGGGCGATATTCTCGGTTTGAATACACGAAAAATACAATAATTTATTATTGCCTATTAAAATTTGACGCTAGTCCATATGTTATATGCGTTTTAAATGACGTATATAGACTATCAGTTGATACACCGGTTTCGGTTAATTCTACGGTGTCCACGGGTCTAACATAATGTGTACAAGAAATGCATATAATAATATATTATATTATACTTCATAATATTATATCGTATATTGATTACCGTATTACGTATATATATACGCTATTACATTCAATTCACCTCTTATACCGTTTGGTCCGATTTCTCGAGTTGTATACGGTGTTATAATGATAATAATTACAGAATATATATATACCTACCCGCGTTTCGTAATAAATTTAATATTAGAATCCATTACACCCATAATTATCTCACGCTCGCGCGTGGTTTAATGTGTCAGTTTAACGTGAATTTATATATAGAAGAATTTCACATCGCTCGCGTATGAGATACATACGTATTATACACTGCAGCTGAAGAAGAGACAGCCGCCGACTCCGCGACCGCGAACCAGTCGATGGCACGTATAATGAGTATATAGGTATATATAGGTATATTATATAATATATTACAGTATATATACATATATATATATATATACAGTAGGTAAATTTAGGTTTAAAATAATTCGGTTAAAATTGGAGTGATTTCAACGATAGAATCGGACGAAACGAAATATATTCGAGTGCCCGCGGGTAAAAGGGAATAAGTTAATTTTAAAATTTTTTTTTTTTTTTTTGCAAATTCTTGTAGATTTTAATAACCCACATCGATTGGCATGAAAAAAAACAACAAAACAAACATTGTAGGTTCATAGCAAAAATATTGATAAAAAATTTTAACTTTTTAATGCTTTTGAATTTTTTTTAGTTTCCCGAAAATAGTGTCTTTGTACTTATTCCCTTTTACCTTTTATTATTCTTAACATTAAATGTTCGAAATTGGTATATTTTCATAATTTATGCGAAATATACCCATACCCAATTAAAATAATATCTATATACAATTATTATTAAACTTTTATTACATTTTCAAACTTTCGTAACTGAAATTACCTATATATTTTATAATAATTAAATATAAACAAATCGTTTAGTATTCTTAAAATAAATATATTTCTTATAAAAAAAAATAAAGAATACTTATTATAAGAATTTAAAATGCCATGTTAAAATATTTATAATATTATTATTATGATTAAACTTATTCTAAATTTATAATATAAAATTGCGAATTTCATAAAATGAAAATCCAAAAATATTTCGTGTGTTTATAATTCTATATACGAGTAATCAATTCAAAAACCATCAACACTTTAAACATATATATATATATATATAAACCTATCTTTTTTAATGAAAAAAATAATCCTATTGAAAATATCAAGTTTCTGACGATCATATATTTCAAAATTACAATAAAGTAACCAATAACGATTTAATCCTTATATTATAATAACTACAGGTATTTTTCCAAAGTTTGTTCGATATTTTTAGTGGTTATTGATGTTCCTTTACATGCATAAACTATTGATATATATAATAAATTATTTCTCTTAAAAATACATATCCGATATATAAATATTTAGAACATATTTTCAATCACGATAAAATAAATGATCACATTATAGAAATTCATGCATGGTATTTTTCTCAGGATCTAAAATACATTATTTCGTGTAGCCTCTTTAGTTTATTTATTTTATTTTCCTTTTCCAATTCTAGATCCGCCCCCACTATTAAAAGAGAGAAAAATCAATATACCTATAGTTTAAGAAAATTGTGTATGGAAATAATATATTTACAGAGAATCTATAATACGGATTGTAATGACAATAAATTATAGTTATTACTGATTTATTCTCAACGATAAACCGATACAAATCGGACATAACTACTACAACCACCGGTTTAAAAGGGAAAAAAAATATCGCTAAATGGCAATGTCTACTCGAATTACGTAAGTCGTATTATGACAAATAAGCCGACTATTTTTTTAAACTGTAAAACGATGAAATATAAAATGTGCTCGGGTAAATTACGAATGCGAAAGTGAGGTCATATTAATATAACTGGAAAAAATACCTTTATTATTAACAATAGTTTATTAATTCCAAAATTGAATTTTCCTAGTTAAACTCCACAATGCTCGGGGTACAATTTACGAGGGAGAAAATAAACAGGAAAACCAACTGTTGTATGCGGAAAAATAATGAAGTCCTCGGAAGGTTGCGCGACGATGGAATAACGGTATTAGGAAGCGGTCGCGTATATGTGTGAATCGAACGAAACTCGAGAATTCCTTTCGTTGCAAACAATCCTCCGTCGCCACCGTTCAATTATATATTGCTCCAGGTCACATAGACGCATTTAGGTACAATATCGACGCGAATTTTTCTCACGGGCGATTAGTCGAAATTCAGATAAGTATATACGATTTATCGCAACCATTTTGAGAGTATACGTCATATAATCGCAATTTGGAGTAAATCGTCGCACATAAAATATAAAAGAGTAAGTATATACGCGGGAAACCGGTTACATCTGCTGACATGACCTCATGTTCGACCCGAGAAAAACCACCATCGTATAAAATACTGTTAAAAAGTATCAATCATTATACTTTTTCTGAAAAACGTCAAAACTCCGGCAAATTTGTTCATAAATTCAAATCTCAGAAAAACCATTAATCATATTTCCGAAATCATCAAAATCAATTACTTGAGAAAAATCTATGTTTAAAATATTCATTCTTTAAAATCCCTACCTAAAAGAATGAAATCAGCTTCCAAATTAGAAATATATATACAAATGGACTTATACCTATGTTACAGATAATAATTTACTAGGTATAAATACATGAAGACACAAATCAGTTATACCTAATAAGAATACTGCAAATACAAAAGAAATGATAATAATTGATATATTGCATGTACCTGCTTTATTATGTTATTCCAATACGTAAAAAAATATGAGAATGTAATACAATCAAACTTTTTTTTACAAAAGTACAAAATCGAAATCTCGAAAAATATAATTAAAAAATTTTAAAATCATATTTTAAACCTAAACCCATAACACCGAAATGACATGTGTACCTCCTAACGATGATTCTTGATCTATAAAATGTGAAACTCGAATTTTTTTTTTTTTAACTCGATTATCTCAATGGAAAATGAATAATCCCTCCGTGTGACACTGTCGATACAAACGATGAACTTTGTCGAAACTCGATCGCCCGGCTCGGTTTTCGGAATATAGATTCAATACGTTTCTGGACAGACCCCGTTTACCATAAAACACAAAAACCCCATTCACGGACATCGTTGAAACAATATGAAAATCACAAATCGTAATCTTTTCGATGGTCGGGAAGAGTATATTATGTACTATGTAGGTACCTATATGTGATGTACACGTGATGCTGTTGCCACTGCTGCAACGTGCGCGCACACACCGTGCGAATTATACCGTGGGCGGGGGCCGCTATTTGCCCACGCACAAAACGTTTAACGAGGCAATATATCTTCCTTTGAAGTCCAGACGTATAGTCTATACGATTATTGTACATAATATTATATATGTGTGTATACGAGTACCCATACGGTTCTCACAGTCGCGAAACCTTTGACGGAATACGGATGGACGCGGAAAACACGCGTATATATTATGACACGCAAAATGTTATTATTTTCTTTTTATTATCAATAAGTAGGTATGCATTTTATTTTTTTTTTCACATTTTTGACCGACGAAGAGACGTTTATGCGCATGTATATATATATATATATACACATACGAGAAACGTTTCGTGTACACATCGTCACGTATGACGGGGCCAGTCGATCGGGGCCGGAGGAGAAGAGGAGCTACGGCAGCATAACTGTAGATCGACGGTAGGTCGATACCGCCGCCGCGGAAAAACGCATCGGATCATCACGCGCGCGCGTCACTCACAAATATATATATATAAGACTCGACTGCACACGTCAAACGACGTCCACGGTGGTAATAATATTTGACCAAATGTATAAAATATTATTATACACAGCACGAAACGGTTTTCGGTACTTATAGTTTTTATGGGTACGGGGCAAACCGATTGAGCGCTGCAGAGACGGTTACACAATGAAAAAAAAATCCAAAAAAAAAAAAAAATCGCTATTCAACACGATAATCGCTGTAACATTCTCCAATCGTACTATATCCTATCTGCGTATACGATTTTTCTAATCGTTCATATTTTTGATATTTTTATGTAATATACTATATACTATTATAATTGTTTTCTACTGAAAAAGTAGAAAACTGCGGACAATCTGCAGGTTATGAAGACGCTAACCAAGACTGTGCTATCTATACGTCATACACGAGAGAATAACGAATACATACTTTTCGATTGGGGTGGGGGGGGGGAAGAGACAATCCACGTTCCTCGGGGTATGTCCGAAGAGATCGATACACGCTATACAGCGGAAACGGTATATTTTAAATAAATGTTTCCCGTCGCGCCGTCGATACCGTATTTTTTCCGCAAAGAAAGTGTACATAATTAATATTCTCGGACAGGAGACGTTGCGCACGTGCGACGATAGCGAACCGTTCGTAAGAGCAACGTTTTGTAATTCATTTGAATTTTCACCCGATTTCAAACAGTATTCAACAGATCATATATATTATGCAGTTTTGTATACGTACATTCAATATTGATATACATAGCAATAGATAACTTCCTTTTTTTTGGAATAGAATATAATTCCCATAATAAACTTCTCGAACACTATTTAGGTAGGTACAGGTACTAGGTACTCTATATGAGTAGAAATTATATTAATTTTTTGTACTATAAAGATTTTAAACGAGCTCATATTATATTAATATAATTTAAGGAAAACCGGTTTCGTCATTAATAAGTTATGACTATCGTAAATTTTGAATAAAAACGCTGTACGATGTGCAGATTGTGATACATTTTATCACCAGTTAAGAGCTAGGAAAAAATCTACCAAAGACGAAGAAAAAATGTAGAAGTAAAAACTTGTAGTTGATTATGATAAATAAAAATCATTAGTTTTTAATGGGAATATCATAAAGTTTAAATATAAGGGGTCTTTAATAATATATTCATCTTTCTTTTTTTTGTATATTTTACATTATACGAGTATAACATACATTTATATGTATTTTCTTCTAATACAATATATAATATAGGTTTACCGGAGTTTAACTTCGGTTAATTTTTTTGGTTTTTGGTTTTTTAATCTAATCAGTATAAAACGATCGGTTTTGGCGTGGAATCAATTGTGTCTTATACTGATTACCAGGTATAGGTTTTTAGTTACTACTGCATGGTTACCGCACCGGTTATGGTTATATCACCTATATATTCATACCACGGTTCACTAATTAAGATCTTAATTCGCACCACGCACTGTATAACGTTATCCAGATATGATTTATGATATGAATAACGCATGTTAATATATAATGGGCAACCTAAATAACTGAGTATTCTGTAAAGGACGGTTTAATTTCTGTGATAAACCCGATCGTTTTGAATAGTTTTAGATTTATTGATTTTCCAAAATAATTTTTAACGAAAAACTAATGAAAATGGCATTTTTTAATTTTTCCCTCCCCCCCCCCCCCCCGAGGATCTTAAGTAAAGACGATCCGTCTCGTTTATACAACGACGGATATCGCCCATCGCATACAATAGAATTCCGCGGCGAGCGCGCGCTGTTGTAGTCACGATCACCGGCACGACGCGCGAATATTGTTTCCGTCGGCGAAAATATATATAAGTAAATAAAATAGAATTTAACAATGACCCATATCCGCGGGAATATAATGCACGTTTGCTGTAGGTTTCCGGTGGAATCACGTTTTTACACGACGACTACACGCGGTAGCGAACGTCAACGCGAGAAGATGAGTTTTACAAAACAAAACAAAAAAAGTAATAATAATGAAAATAAAATTCTAGGTCAATAAAGTCTAGGACACGTACCTATACACCTATAAATTGTTATAGTAAATTAACTGCGTGCACAAACAACCCCCGGCGAGTTCGTAACGATGGCTGCAGAACGTAATAGATCTGATGTATATAGTCTCTATGTCCGTAACAACTTAATATAGCTGATAGAACAATAGCAAACGCGTAAAATTGGACTCGACTGCAGCCAGCACACAATTTAGATGACTTAAGATATTACACTTGCTATTTATAGGGTTAAACATGTATTATTATTCTTTTAAAAATTGAAGACTAAACAATTTAATAACTTTAAATTACCTTTATATAGTAATTTTCAAGGAATAGTTTTATAAATTGTTGGGTAATCCAAAAATATTGTGTTCAAAACTCAAACAAACATGTTTTCGCATGTTTTGTAAACTTCATGAATTTTCCAGAAGTCATTGATATCGATAAAATAAATACGCTATCCATATTATAGACCTGTTAACTAAATGAACTACGATTTCAGCCAAAACTCCTAAGACAACTGTACATATGATACGATTGATAGGGCATTATAGAAGAATAAATACATTTTTCACTCGTTTGTTTCATGGAATTTGTGATAAATACTTCTACTATTCATAGATTCCTTTATTATCTATGTTTTTAACATATTTTTATTTAAAATGTTAACATAACAACTAGAATATCTATTGAATTAACGGTAATATATAGTATATTTTCTGCAACAATACCCCTTTTTGATTATCACACCTTGTCAGAGTGTTTCAATATACAGGAATCAAATCCTACATGAGGCCCATCTTAACTTAAGCCTGTCCTGCTTGAGCTTCTAACATCTCAAACACTAACTGGTCCTCCATTGAAGCCGTTCAAAATAATACTCTCCGCAAAATTACAAATCTTCCCCTATACGTTAGCAACCACTCTATCAGGAAATCTACCAAATATCCCGTCCATTTCCGAATACATCAACTCCGCCTTCTCCGAACTCAAAAATTCTACAATTTTATTCCCCATTCCACACATTTTCACCATATCAATCCGCCACGGACTCCTCGACGGTTACAAAAGTAACCGACCATTAAACTTCTAAATACCTCTACACCTTTACCTACCTCATAACTCCTGCAACATCCAACCCTCTGGTAGAAGCAAAAGCTTGAAACAAAGGATCCCCATCCGCAAAGTAAAGCGCAGTCCATTTAGGTCTGCATATAGATCAATGATCCATAATTTATCAGAGACTTTTTTTAATACTTGATTTTTAATCATATTAAAAGCGATAATTTTACAATATTCGATAAAACTGCTAGATCAATTAACATTATGTAATAATCGTTCAAAACATCCAAAATATAGTCCATTTTTATTTTTAGTATACGACCAATCGCAATCGTACAAAATACACGAAACCACGCCTTACGACCGATTTCCAAACATATATGTTACCTACTCTAACTATTAACTCGTTTTCGTTTGAATCCGGAATCCCATAGTTTATACAAGTATACTTGTATAAACATTACTTTAATTGAGTTTAATAGTATCCTAATCATTAATAATTGTACACTATTTTCCCGTACATCGCACACGTCACGCAGACAACACCCGCCGTGAGTTGTACATATACTAGAAACACGATAATCACGCGGCAGACCAGGCGTTGCAGCTATTATAATCGTACGACACGATACACGGCGGACAGCACCATGAGAACAAAATAGGTAATTTCTCAACAATTTGCGAAAGTTATTTATCATTTTCCGGTAATGTATTATTATCACCATCATTGCCCTCGATGGTGTAAATCGCGTTTTCATCACAATCCGATTGATCGCATGAATCTCACACAATATATTATAAACGTATCATTTTCTCACATACTGCAGACGGTATCAACGAGTCAAGAGTCATATTTATTTAAAACAAGTTAATCACGATGTAATCATTGCATATACACGGATTCTCTCAGACCATATTATAAGCACTGCTATAACCAAATACACGTATATTCCCACACTTTTTCTCTATCTCGAATTTATTCTCATCGTTCGTGTAATATTTTATTCAGATCTTTCTCCACAAAATTCATCAGGATTTTTCTTAGTATTTTACCACGTTGAAATATCATATCGTTATATAATGTTCGCATCGTTTACTTCACATATCCAAATCAGTATAACCACTTAACTACTGTATTCCTTAAACTCATATGAAGCCTATATGACTGTGGAATCATTATACATTTATCTCTGTAGTGTTGATCACATTGAGGTCCTCTCGGCAAGACGCTGGTTGTACGCGACCGTGGTCGTGATAACCGCGTATGTTATCATTTTTACACTTACAATGATGACGACGATTCATTGTGTTCCGACGCGCGCTAATTTTCCTTTTATTGTCCGAGAAAAAGACGAATTTCTTATTTATTTTTTCACGCGTCAGTTTTTGTTTCCGCGTGTTTTTTGTTTCTACTGTCGGAACGAATCGAACACGTACCGCTGCAGTATCAGTTCTGGTTGTTGCTACTGCTGCGTCCCAGGAGAAATCTCCCTTCTAATGTGGAATGTTATTTTTATTGGGTTCCAGAAAATCGAAATAAATATTATTCTATTATTGCCATGATCAGAAAACGCATTTATACACATGGCCAACCATCGCATTACTTTTTTTTTTATCACGCGTGTCTATTTTTCTTTTTGATAGCAATATAAACGCAGTGATAATTTGCACGATATAATTTAACTAGACAGGTACTCGCGACTGCGCACGCCTCCGACCGACGTAATTCTGTCTGTCGCTATCGGGTAAATTGACCGGTTAATTTTAATTTTAATTTTTATATTAAACTTAGCCGCAAATATTATTAATTATCTTTATATTTGTGCGCAATTATGATGTGTAATCCGAATAAAATGCATATTTCCCACGGACGACGTCGCGCGAACGGTCACGGGAGAACCGTCGTAATAATATAATTATCGCCGTAGAATAATGGAATATTAAAATAACTTTTGGCTTCTGGGTATAATGGACGTGTCGTCGTGGATAGTCCACCAAAACGGTGAGGTTAATCTGCCATAATTTGTATGCTCGTCTCTTTTGTAAATTAAACACGATTTAATAGTTGCTATAATGCTATTATATAATATCAATTTGCAAAGACTTTGGGGCGCAATTACCAAGGAACAAATTAAATCCATATTGTAAGCTGGTCCTGTAGTTAGCCCAGCATAATACTCATGTAATATTATAATATTATACAATGACGTGCAACGAAAATTTGAGTATTTAATTTAGAAAATAAGTGCATTTCAGGTACATCAATGAAAAAGTTAATACGCAGAAAACCTACTTTGTAAATACTATTCATATATTCCAATATTGATAACGATACACAAATATATATATATAAGAAAATCTAACTGTATGAGACTTGGACGGGTATAAGCGCATATTTTGTCATAATACGTATACCAAGAGAACGCACCATGAATAATAATAGTAATAAAATAAAAACTATGTTTCGCCGCGGATATAATATACTCGTATAATTCAACCGAAGCGAGATCGCATTATATTTTGTCGGGATTGTCGCGGGTGTAACTATATAGAACTAAATTAATGCACAAATGTGTGTATCTAATATATATCCGTCACAATGGGGAATATTCCAGTAATAAGGAAAGTGTGCTTTCGTGTAGAAAAAAAGTAATAACAATAATAATGAAACAGAGTATGTGTGTACCGGATGACACACTGGTGCAGACGATGCCGGGGAGACGATCACGCGAGACATGAAATTGGCCTCAATAAAATATAAAATAAAATAATAATAATAATAATATATGGAGTAACAACAGTATAAGATATTATGTCGAATTTCACGACGACGGTTTATAATTGCATTTTCTTCGTTATTATTATTAATATTGTTGTATAGCGAGTGTGTCTTGGGTATACGTGTCAGCAGAAGGTTCTCGATTTATATAATATATAACATCATATTATATCGGGTATATTTTTTTTTCAACCCGTCTATTATTTTGCACGGGGAAGAACAAAGGCCGGCAACGAATTGTTTCACGTTTCCCCCCCCCCCCCAACAACTTTTTTCAATTATTATACGCACTCCAAAATATAAATATTGGGTTATTTTTTTTCATTCTTTTAATGTAGGTCAGGAACGGATGTAAAGCACCCGATTTTCTGACCAAGTATCGGGAGTCCACACGGTCTGAAACGTGTATAGATATATACCTCCTATACATGTTATACGCGTCTCATTAAAAAATATAAATAAAAAAAAAAAAACTGGTTTTACGGCACGTCGCAAAAAACGCTTCCGGGTAAACTCACGCACTGGAACATCGCACCGTTACAATATGATGTAATATTCTCGTTATTTATGTATCGGACGTATACACATTCATCAAATTGTATATCAAAATTGGTATGATAATGATAATAAAAAAAAGCTGACCAGATAAAAGATACAAAATGGTATAGGTATGACTTGGATTTAGCGTCGTGGAAAAAAATAATGGTAATTTAAGTAGGTACCTAATATAGGTGTACGCTATTATTATTTTCTGAATTACAACCAAACTTATACGAAAATATATTTCTTCAGTTGAATGTGGACCCTTGACTTTACATTGAAATTACAATTACCTCGAAAAAAATTAATGAAAAATTGTGACTATCGTCTTTTAAAAACCATTTTAAATAGAATAACATACGATTAACCTTGCTTTTCAGGTCTAAACTACTAATTTTACAATATGCATAAAACCTAGGGAGGGGAATGAAATTTTAAAATCTCTATCATTAAACCTATGAAATTGACCAAAATCCTTTATCAATTTAATCACGTCAATGTATCAATCTATACAATTATAGGAATTCAATGCAAAATTCAAATCATTAAAATTATTATTTACCAAATTACGAGTATATAATGAAAATCTATTTTGTCAAACATAATATACATATTTACAATGTATACAATGTACCTATAAATTTGCAATTTTTCTTTTTTTCGACAATTTTGTGTTTCACTTATAACAGTGTATTCTGCACTGAATAAAAGTATTGTCATTAAATTATTAGAATACTAAATACATAAGATAATGATTTTTATAATACAATAATGATTTACTAATATTATGTATTTATTTTTCTTATATTATTTTGTCAAAGTTGTGAACTAGAAATAAATTAAAGAGTCGCTATTTAAAATTACAATATTTACGGAACCCTAAACATCCATGGACTTCAGTTAAGAACCTCTAACATAAGTTATAGAGTAACTACTAAAAAATCCAAAATTTACATCTATAAAGTACCAATAACCATAAATAAATTCTACTTCGTATTGCTTATAGTTGAAAAATGTATAAGCACGTTTGTAAAATATAACACACATATCATATTATTGTAAAACTAATATATAACATCCTACTGTAAAACTGTTGAAATCTAAAATAAATTCAGAAAAATTACATATACATGGTTACGGATGCTATAAAACTAAAAATCAATATTTTCGATTCAGAAGATAAAAGTGGTGGCTCCGGGGCCACAAGGCCATGGTCTTACCCCCCCCCCCAGACCTAAGATTATGATTGTCGATGTTAACAACAAACCGTCATCACTGCAGATATTATGTTGCGCATCCAATCGATGGATATACTGCAGCCAAAGATATTTTGTAAAAAATAATTGTGATCATTGATGGATCTTGTGAATAAACGTCGTTTTTTATATACGACGATCCAGATTTAAAACTCGAGCGTTCTGTTATATACTGCGTATCTAATAACGTGTATAAATGGTAAACAATTCCGTATTGTTTTTTTTCCTTTTTCGCTCGATCGACAATGAACATCGTTGTACTTATATACCAGAGTAAACGCTTATAACCATATATTTTTATAAACCGATCGAATAGGTAGTCTTATTATAATCGCTCTAGGATGAACTGTATATATATATATATACATAAAATTATAATATATTGAATAACGTTTCACGAAAGCAAAAAAAAAATGTAGAATATATAATATAATATATTTTGTCGTAGACTATATATATATTTCGAACTGTTATGTTGCGTTATATTGTTTTTTTTTTCACGTCATATTAACGGTCTAAAAATTTACGTCAGTGCGCATTTTTGTATCTATACACAGCTATATTATAGTATATCATCCGCAAAAATGATTTACGTGCGGTCAATATATGCAGATCCATCGAGTATCGCGGTTGTAAATAACCGATATTACGTATACGTATTCGGGACTCGGTCGAGTGTTCTTCTCGACTGGCAACCAAACTCGGTATATAGGTTTCGGATCGGACGCACGGCCCTCGCGTGGGGAGGTCAGTCGCCGGTGTGCTGCGGTTAAACGGGCCGCCAAACACGAGATATCACATTACACGTACATATGTACAAAAAAAAGAAAAATAACGTCCGTTAAGTCACATAAAATACCGTCTGACCACAAGTGTACACGACGTCTGTGAATAGGATGTAAACGACAACTTTTTAATCGACCGTTTATAATATCTATACGCCGGCATAACAAGTGGGTGTATGAAACCTAACCTACAAATATAACGATTCACCTGACTATATTCGTGTTAATAGCGTCAAACCCCGCGGAGTACTACGCGTAGGCCCGACGACGTGCAGTCTCTCGAATATATATCCTACGCAAACCGTATTAATATATTATTTTATAACGATTCTTCGCATATACAACGTGGCGTGTCTGGCCGGTAGCAATACGGTGGATGTTGCGAGCTGCTACAGCAGCAGCAACAGCAGCAGAAAACCTGACGTATACGCGCGTGTTTTCGTTTTTCGTGCGTCGCCAATTTGCATTCGAGAGAATATCGTCGTCGTTATATACATATTATTATTATTATTGTACACGTGTACCTATATAATAATAATATATTGTATTTGATATTATTATACCGGGACTTATAATGTGCCCCCGGTGTCATGGCCGCCGGCGTGTGTGGGCCGCCGTCACCGCCGGTTACCGCGCGGTACACGTAGTAAAGTTATTCGTGGCGTTGTTTCATACCGTATCCTCATTCGATTTGTTCTTCCATACGTTTTAGGTAAGATCTGCATGAGCACGCTGTACGCGTGCGTCATCCTCGTGGCCGCGGCGTCGGCCACGTCTCTGCAAGACTGCGATGCCGACATGACAGGGTTCGAACTGGTCACCGGGTACGTGTTCACGGCGCCCGACGACCTGCTGGACAGTATACCCGGCACGCTCATGTTGACCGACTGCCTGGAGGCCTGCCACGCGAACGACACATGCTATTCGGTCAACTACGAGACCGGTCTGTGCGTGATGTTCTCTTCAAACGCCGACGCTTATCCAGGTAAACACATAAACATCAAAACAACGGTTGAAATATATATCAGGTTATTGCAGATATACCTCCACCCACTTTGACGTTTTTTTTTTCACGTATATGAAACGAAATGGCCAGCATAAAGGAACATCGTACATATTAACGGAGGACAGAACGGATAACGTGTGTGTTTCACCCTTACGCCGGCCATTTTATTTATATTTGATAACGAGATTTGGACTATTTGCAACCAAAGATCGAACTATATTGTGATATAATATCGCGGTATGCGTGGGTATACACCATATAGATAGTAAAGAATATACACCGCATGTCCAGTATATCCATACGTTTAGAGCGAAAATCACACGTCAACACAATAATAATATATCATTTACGAGACCGTATTAAATGCTAGTGTAAAGGGGGCTGTGGATGACACTGTTAGAGTTTTGCCACGCAATTTCCCCGCCTCCCCGTACGGGTTTCAGCTATAGGTCGGTAGCACGAACGTCGTGATGCGCACAAGTCTTAACCTCGAGTTTCGTGTGATTTCTTAATATATGGGGTCGACCTCTTTGTATATCGCTACCAATAATCAATTAAAATTTCCCGACGTTACAGTAGATAAACAACAAAATATATAGTCCATAAACACACACACACACATACACACATATAAATATATATATATATATATATATATGTTGTGTCGAAAAGGGTTTTCAATCGATATCACACGAGGGCGGTTCAATCGTGCTCGAAATAAACCAAATCGTTCACGTCGAGCGTCACGAAAATCGCTCCATTATTCGACCTAAACCGCGTATATATTTGCGTCTTAGTACAATGTTTTCAAATAACAAAAGGTATTAATTAATTTTTTTTCAAACATCGCAGACCGTAAAATTTTAAACTTCGATATAACCATCGGAGATTCGAAAATTCATCAAACCGCGAATAGCAACATAATATTATATGTACTATAACCAAAACCACGACTGTACACAAGTTATGATATAATTACGGAAAAATAATAATTTATTGACATTGGGCAATGAGAAAAATATAAATCACGCCAACGAATAAACATTTTATAGAGCGCGAGCTGGCGATAATACAAGCGATGGCGAATATATAAGAATCGCCGCGGGTAGTTCATATTATCGCCGACTTCCTGAAAATAATTAGACAATTTCTTTAGTCGTGGGTACTACATATTAATGCAGCCAAGGGCTTTTTAGCCATCACACAACTATTACGATTTCGTCATATTTTCTTCAGATGTCGACGACCGCGCGAATTGTTGCAATAAACAGGATAATCAACCGACGCACGACGGCCATGTTCGAACACGGTTTAAACCAACGCAATTATTATTATCGATATTTAGTATTATGTACTTTTTTTGGCCATAGATTTTCTTTACATGTGTTCTCCGTTCATAATTATTGATTATTATCCAAACCCTATATATAGGTGGAAAATCTTGTATGAGGTGACCACAAAGCCTCTCTTTTCGCTCCACCTATAAGACGATATAACCTATGGATCGACTCTATCATAAAAAATGTCCCCGAAAAATCTGAGCGGGATAAATTTCACCGAAGAGAAGGACGGGAATACATTTAATTTTCAAGAGATCGTACACTTCATATCGTGTGCTGACTGCTCAACATTCTCAGTATCCTAATCTCCCATATAGACACCTAACTAATGGATGAAATAATGTACTTATCAATTGACCAATATATATCTCGTTTATATCATCTCACGAAGATGCCCGTTCAGATATATCAAACCCGTTATATTTAAGCGCGCACAATTTGTGTATATTTATGAAAAACTTTTTTAATTTTCAGGAGCGCTGAGTAAATCGCAGTTTCCAGTATTTACGATATACGCGCAAAAGACGTGTTTGGGCATCAAACCGTGTGAACGAGCTTGGTGCTTCGATCGTGTACAGGGTTACAAACTCAAAGGTTTCGCCAAGAAGAATCAGACTGCGGCCTCCAGACAAGATTGTTTGGAACTGTGTCTAGGTGAAAGAGAATTTTCCTGTCGGTAAGTCAATACAAATTAAAATAAGGAAGAATTTAATTTTCTATCCCACCCCAAAATTATTGATGGCATTCATTTATTTCCAAATATATACTTTTCATGAATATTCGAGCGCGTTTACTATTTACCACCTAACTAAATCTATAACCTATACCGTAAATAAGCATTCAGCTTAATAACAACAAACCAACACTCTTATTAAACTTAATTTAAAAAATCAATATATGTAATATGGTTGGAAGAGAATTCCTTCAAATATATTAATAGGTCTTTTGCCATGAATTATAACTGACTTAAACGAAAGTGCATGCTCAATCTAGTACATTTAATATTTTAATACAATATCCAAATAATATGAACAATAACTGATAATAATTTACCTCACGGCCGTTTTAAGGAAAATGTATTTTTATCGGACCTTTTAAAAGTACGTTAATTTACTCGCTGTTCACGCCTAATTAATCACGGACACATTATTCCCCGCGTGATCACGATCAACAAACAATGGATGTCGAACACAACGCTTAAAAGCGCCATACATATAGATATATATATATATACGCACACGTTTTCTTAACGGTAAATATTGAAAATTCGATGAAGATTGTATAAACAAATTAGATTTTCCACTAAAATCGCGAGCCGACGAATATATTTTTTTATTCACGCGTACACCACGACCGCGCGGTGGTTTTTCAATTGAATCGTTTTGCACGTAAAAATCTATAAAAGTGATAGGATTAGTCACGTGTTATAAATTTAAAAATGTGTAAAACTATTTTTAACGGTCCTATATAATAAGAATTCCACAAATGTGTACAAAATAAATAACGTATTTCTACTGAAAACCAATAATAATATTAACATAATAATTACTATAACTGTACGTACACTGTACACACTTTATGTGTATAAATTTCATAATACAGTGCACGTCCGCACGCCCACACGCATCATAATTTTATAGAAGGTACGAGGCTAATCCAAAACAAAGATAATTGACATTCCGTCAGATCGATGTAGGTGTATATACCAAACCTCTGTCGTCGTCCCACATTAACCCGGATCAATTTATATGCACGCTTTTAATTATTGCCATGCTGAATTTGCAATTCGTTGGGAGTGAAAAAAATAAAATGAAAATTCAAGGAAAAACGTGTAAAACGGGAATATAATACATTGGATACATTCCAGTACAACGACCACTTCACAGACATTGTTATCGTATAAATATGTGAAATAAAAAACGTGTCTCCAAATACTATATAAAAATGAACATGGATTAATATTACTATTATTACTATTATTGTTATACACATCGTGCGGTATGTATAGGTACTCTCATAATATACTTAAATCCGAATCGGATCATCGGGAGGAAAAATCTTCCGTCTGCATAAATATGTATATATATATATATATATACGCGATAATGCAAATTAAAACATGTCAATGACTCGGCGAGTGGTCTGCATGACAAATTCGTACGCATGTATAAGTACATATTGTACTGAATAATATACGCATAACGTTCAATTATATTTCCATTCATATATAATATATTATATTACGCGATCATATCGGTATATAATATGTGGTACATGGTTGTTTTGCCGAGCAATTTGTCGTCGTTATTTGGAATTAACGAGTTTATCGGCCTACTAAACGCCCAGACAAACGCACTAGTGAATTTGCATAAAATTGCATTTACACGTACGTAGGTAAACGGCGGCGCCGAGGTTCACAGACGAGAAGAGCCGTTCGAAACGATACTCGGGTGACACGAAGACTGCATGGAAACCGGTTAGTCATCGTCGTCAACGAGTGGTTCACCTACTGGTTCTTCTGCCCTACTAGCTGCAACAGACCACATATATTATAATATTATGAAGTCCTCTGGGGAATATTTCATGTTTGCAAAAATAAAAACCAATTTTCACTATAAACCGGAATTTTCGGAATGTCATGGTTTTTCTTCTTTTTTTTTTTTTACCTCATAGATCTAGGCTCATGTGTACAAATTATGAATGCCCGGAAGACGATCAGATTCGTTCCAGTTATTATTTATTTTTTGTTTACAAACATTTGAAATTTCACTGTTTTGATAAAAACTTACTGTATAATATTATGAAATACGTATTATAGGTTAATGTATAATTTTATATATATATATATATAAGTTAATATCGGAACACGAATTTTCACCGTTAATGCGTTGTTAACTCGTAGTCATCGAGGTATCAGAATATATTGAATGGCGGTCTCTTGAATGATATTTTTGCAACAGTTCTAAATAATAAAAACTTAGGGTTATTATTTCACCATTACGTTCGACAACGTTATTATATAAGGCGATTACTTGTGTATACGACATGATATTCAATAAAGACGCTCATTATATAATTTTTTTTTTAATTATTCCGCTATTTTGTTTATATATATCCAGTGTCCTTGCTCAACGTCCCAAAACTTGTGTACCATTCGTTACTATGCAACCATCCTCTTTTAAATAAACCAATATTATAGTTATATCGTGACATATTTTCCAACTTTTGGTTATTTCTATATTAAAAATGCACAATTATTCGGAACTTTAAATACAAATTTAAAAAAAAAGTGCAGACCAGAATTTTCTTTATTTTTTAAAGCCAATTTCAGTGTTTACGCATAATATTACATAGTGTACACCACACCCCACTTATGTGTACGACAATAGTATATCCCCAAGTATAGTTTTAGAAAAATGATTATAACTGGTTTACACATTTAAATAATTTGATAGGCCAGTTCTGTTTATAACAGAATAAAATCAATCAATAATATTATTATTTTAAATAACTATATTACACCTTATAAGCTAATATTTTGTTGTACAAAATCATCAGATAACGATGTTAGTAATTATACACAGTTATCACTGTACGAATAAACATAGGTGTACTACTATACATTTTAACACTCCTATAATATGGCAAAATTCCAAGTTGTTCAAAAATGGATCATTTCCATCAGATAACGAATCACTCGCACTTATACGGATTACATCAATGGTGTATAGAAAAATAACTAACCGTTTAAAATATATATCCAATAAACTCGTACTTATAAAATGATTTAATATATGTGTATATTTTAATTATATATTCGACATATAATTTGTAATGTATGGAACCAGAAACATATGTTATATTACGGAGTGTAATTTTGCCAACTCACTCCTTCTAATCGTGATCCAATTAAATTGATACATTATGACGGTATGGAAATAATCGATAAATACAATACTATTTAGATTTAAATTTTGATATAAACAACAAGCTTTACATTAATTAAAACAAACGTGCTGCCGTTATTATACGTCGGGTTTTTTATTTTTACGAGTCCGATTCATCTCAACCATTACGCTTTATTTCTTTAAAAGACTTAAACGACCAAATGATTCACATTAATCATACGTCTAAGTTATAATATAAACAAAAAAAAAAAAAAACTACTCGAGTTTCAAATAGTAGACGAATCGCTTACTACACAATGATAGGGTTTTATCGTTTTATTTTGAAATTGTCCAGAATTAAGTAGTTTTAAGATTCAATTTGCAATTTTTTTATTTTTTTTTTATTATTATTCCAATATAGAACCTATTTTTATTTTCTCGGCCTACACAGGTCTCGTTTTAAATATATAATACGCATTTTTAGATGGTATAAAATAGTTAATTTTACAACAGCAACAAAAAAGTGGATTTAATTATAAACCCTTTCATTCATATATGCGCTTATTCTTGTTGCTTAATTATTACGTATAACTATACACAGGTCAGCCAACTACAACAATGCCACGTCCGATTGCGAACTATCAGACATGGACAGGTTGACGGTGGCGGGCCAAGGGGTGTTCGAAACGGCCAACGGGATTGACTACTTGGAGAACAATTGCGTGGACGAACCCGTTAAGTTGTGCGAATTCAAAAAGTTTCCGGGCCGCATATTGAAGACGGTCGACTCCGTGTATCAGGACGTGAGTTCCTTAGACGACTGCCGAGAACTGTGCCTAAACTCACCGTACAGATGCCATTCGTACGATTACGGCGATACTGGCGAATTCGTGTGCAGACTCAGTCATCACTCCAGAGCTACACTATCTGACATACAGGTAAAAACAAAGTCGTATTCGAAATGGGATTAGGGGATTCAAGCCCCTCTCGAAATTTTATTTTCTGCATCATTTTTGTATCAATATAACGATATAAACAAATTCAAATAATATATTATATATACCCATATACGTAAAATTTGAAAATCACTTCCGAAAAATCAGTCTTGGTTAAGGGCTTGGGTAAAAAACGTACTTTGGACATGCTATGGGAAATATTGTTTTTCCAAATGATAAATTCTCGTAATCAAAAATAAATCTGGATTTTTAAAAATTTTTTTCAAGTCTAAAAACCATATCGTTATCATCATGCGATTTAGCCAAAATAAAATATTGATATGTGAAAAATTAACGATTTTCCCAATTTTGTAACGAAAATATATTTTTACTTTATTTTTTGTTCTATTATGTAGTACATCGTATACGTATTAGTACGCGTACGAAAGATCTACACTGTCGGTTTATTCAACTATTTCTGAAATATTCATATATTCAAGTAAATTGTAAATATACGTAATCTGGCTCTTTTGTATTTCATGAAAATGAAAAATAAGATTCGATTGTTGACTGAACTTCAATAATGAGGCATCTGATACATATATATTATTTTTTTCTGTTACTGCGTGCTGTATCCTTTCCCAAACACGTGCAGTAGTTGTAACCCACATTCGAGTGGTGCCAAAAACGGAATCCTTCCACGCACACTCACATACAAATATACACACAAATATCAAGCACACAATAATACTAATAATAATAATTGTAATAATAACAAACCAACGCTACGGTACGTTATCCCCGGGATGTCGGTGTTATAGGGGGCTACGTATACTATACACCGACCCAGTTTTCGGTTGATTAGAATCGGTATGCCGATAAAAATTATGACATGAACATATATTATTTTCTATTGCAATTTTCCGAGTGGAATTCTGAAATATTATCCTTTTCTAAAGGTGTTTGCCACTAAGTAGCCGATGAATCTCAGTATTTTCATTTTTCAACGATTTCTCTACATTAACCTTGAATTGTAGGTGCAATGAAATGAAGTACTTTCATTCAAAAGAGATTTAGCACATAACATTGAAATTATAAATAGTTACAGCCAACTAGCTCCAATTTCGCAGTCCCCCGTAGAACATTCTTTAATATGTCGATTGTGATAAATCCAAAGAGTTAATCGTTTCCGGCAACAAGAAGACTCGTATGACACATGAATATATTCGTAAGATAAAATATTTTTCAAAACGAATAAACTTGGTAACATAGTGAGCGTATTTATTTCCTATAATTTTAAATTAAATTATTTTATAAGGGACAAAATATAAAATATTATTATAATTAAAAACAATATAGATACTATTTTTATGTAGTAATGTAAATGTTCAATATAATTTAGAAAAAAAGATTTAGTAAATATTTATATTTTAAAGTCAATATTGTTTGAACTTCAATACCAACGATACAATTAACAGTACTTTTTGAATTGTTTAAAATATTTGTTTAACACGGAAGTTTAACAACGAGAAACCTGTCCACCCGCATACAGGTCAATGACATTTTAAATGATATACATGTTCTAAATCTATGGGCGTAAAGAATACTAATTGGTTCATAATTCAATGTACCTACTAATGCAATTTAAAATGTTTCAGGACCCCTACTTAGAAGTTCCAGAAGCTTCCACTTATGAGCTAAATTCTTGTTACAATATAAGCATTGAGTGCCGTTCGGGAGACATGGTCGCTAGAATTAAGACTAGCAAATTGTTCAATGGAAAAATTTACGCGAAAGGAAATCCAAATTCTTGTGTTCAAGATGTACGAGGAAGTTTAGATTTTGAACTTGAAATGGCTTACGATGACGTCGAGTGCAATGTAAAACAGCAAGGTTTAGGCAGATACATGAATGACGTCATTATTCAACACCACGACACCATAATCACTAGTTCTGATCTTGGTGTGGCAATCACATGCCAGTACGATTTGACCAACAAAACAGTTTCAAATGAAGTAGATTTAGGAATTCAGGGAGATTTAAAACCGGCTATGACTGAGGAAGTTATCGTTGATTCGCCGAATGTTGCTATGAAGATAACAGATCGCCAAGGTGCAGATGTGAAACCTTCTGCCGAAGTAGGAGATCCGTTGGCTCTACGATTCGAAATATTGGACCCTAACAGTCCGTACGAAATATTCGTTAGAGAACTAGTAGCTATGGACGGTGTGGATTCTAGTGAAATTGTACTGATTGATGCCGATGGATGTCCAACTGACCACTTTATTATGGGTCCTCTTTACAAATCAACAGATACGGGAAGCGGGAAGGTAAAACTTTCAATTACTATTGTTTAATACGAGTATATTGATTTTTTTTTTTAATATAATACTTTTTATTTAGTGAACATTTTATTGATACTTTTTATTAATTTATTTTCAGATTCTCTTATCATATTTCGATGCGTTTAAGTTCCCATCATCCGAAGTTGTTCAATTCAGAGCTTTAGTCACCCCTTGCATGCCTACCTGCGAACCCGTTCAATGTGACCAAGAAGATGCATCAGGAGAACTCAGATCCGTACACTCGTTTGGCAAAAGAAGGCGGCGAAGGTCCACCAAGAGTACATCAGACGCCAGAGATGATATGTTACTTGTGCAAACCATCCAAATTACCGATAAATTTGGATTCGGCGCACAACAAGCATCACCAGAAATGAAACCAACGGATACGACGACTTACAGCATAAAGCACCAAGACTACCATATTGACAGTTTATGCGTCAATTTGTTCGGCGTTATCATATCTTGTCTAGTGTTTCTGGCCGTTCAAGTAGCTGTGTTAATAGCGTGGGCATATGTTTGGAATAAAAAGAGACAAGTCGACAAGTATCTTCAACAGGATGCTTTGTCGGTAAGTATGAGCATGCCAGTTGGACGGACGGACAGCATGTGCAAGCTGTACGAGTCGGGGTATGCAAAACGATACTAAGGGATCGAACTTTTAATGATCCCTAATGAGACAGTTTGCCATGACAGTTTTTTTTTTTTTACCTAAATTAGCTAGACACGAATTATATATTTGTTAATCATATTGATAAACAATCTTTTTGAAGTGACATCGCGCTCAAATAGCCTTAACGGTCAAAATAAATGCAACATAATGTAATTTTTGATTTATAAGACCGTAAATTTTTATGTAGGCTAGTAAGTTCGATCTTAAGTTTAAACATTATTATCTGATTATAAATATAATCAAAAAATTCAAATATTCAACTTTTCGATCACTATTATATAAGGGATGATATACCTAGCAATCCACTATTCTTATTACTAGAAAAGATTCTACAAATATTACAATTATTTACTATAACTATTCATAGAAATTTTAATCTTAAATATTACAAGTAACGAATTAAACGCGTTTTCCATAGCTAATAAAAATTATATCAAATAAACCTATTGAAAACGTATTTAAATTACATTCAATAAAAATATCTTCATCAGATATTCATAATATTACCGCTAAATATAGTTTTTGAATCATTTCTGTAAAATTTCACATTTTTTAATTCAATCGCAATAAATATAATTCAGCAACTGTTATAATATTCTAATAATAATAGCTATAAATTACCGCAATTCTTTTCAATTATTTATATGTAATTTATAATATATTTAACTATAATTTATTAATATTATGATTTAGCCAACAAATTTAATTTATTTTAGATTTAATTATTATTTAAGATTTTATTGGGCTGAAACGTAGACGATTTTTCCTACGATAAACATAATGTACGTTTGATTTTATTCAAACAAAACTTATATTAAACTCAAAATTGTTGGAGTCTTGTCTACGTTTCTCAAAGCTTAATTATGACAATTTCTCCTTGTCTTGTGACATAAAATGTATTCAATAGTTTATATATTATAATTCACTTTTCATATTTTTTACCATATATGAATACAACTAACCATAGTGATAATATTAATCAAGAAAGGGAGTTAAAAGTCAATATAGGTACCCATAAGTAGTACATTTTATTGTAACTACTCATTTATACATTAAGATTTTTTTACTTCACTTATAATTACAATATAGTCTTCTAATTATTTATTATAAATATATTGCTAATAGTTTTAAGTATGATACTTGTATGGTAATTAAAAAATAATATGAAATTAAATTAAAAAATTTAATAAAAATGATGAAGTTGTTTTTTTACCAAATAATATATGTACTTATTAAGTACTACTTAATCATATTAACTTACCCTAAGTCTTTGATCATTCACCGTCCAAACACGTGACGCCAAATCATTGGATGCTGCCACTATCTGTCCACCAGTGCTGTCAAACTCAACTGACATAACACCAGCATTACTCCCAATCAACATCCCTTTACACTCAGCAACACCTAATTTTATACGTATAAATAATTATTTAATCGTAAAAAGATTTTTCGTAAATTATAAACATATAAATAAAGTTTTACCTTTGTTTACGTCCCACAGCTTAACTTTTCGGTCTTCTCCCCCAGTTGCAACCATTCGATCTACTGGACTCCATTTTACAGCACTAACAACGCCATCGTGAGCATCCTAAACAACATTATAATAATACAATTAATCTTATAAAATATAAGAAAATTATTCAAAACTAACAACTAAAAATGTACAATGATTGGCAAATAATTTTAAACCACAATTCACAAAAATAGAAAAACAAGGATTTAAATGAAACTATAAATAAAACTAAATGTTTAACAAGTTTAACAAGCCAATGTGTAACAAGTTATTTAACACTATATAAATAGGTAACTTAATTGTAATTTAATGACAGACAATTTAAATACAGTTTTATATTTATTTACTACATAAAATGAATTATAATAGTATAGGTATATGTGTAAGTTGTGACAAAAAATTAACAAATACTTACAAATCGAATGGTAGCTTTGCTAGGCATGGCAAATGGACACGCCATAATTGGACCAATACTATTTGTTACAGCTGTTGTCAAACATTCTGCTGGTACGCCACGCATATCATCAGCAGCTTCTTTAAGTTCTTGTTGCATTTTGGCATTTCGTTTCCTATAAAATAACATACCATAAAAATAAACCATTTTCACGAACATTTAAACAATAATTTATTATATTATATTATGTTACATACAACAATTTCATTTAATAAACAACAACAAACAATAACAATTCCAATGTAATTTACATTTTTTTTGATAGATATTGAATATAATTTATACGTACATAAAACCAACTTAAAATTGCCAACCAAAAATATACAAATTACTATACAACATATGTTTTTAGTTTATTCAAATAAAATAAGGGTAAGTAAATACTTATTAAATGAATATAACACATTAGACAATTTATTTAAAAACCAATTAACAAATTAAAGATAAACATCAGCAAACAATACACGTGCAATTTTAAAAATGACTCGATAACTAGTAGATACATCAAAAAAATAAGTGCCTACCTACTAATATAATATGTAAAATGATATAATTGTATTTGTTCTATACCAAAAAAATATTCAATATTTTTGAAATAGATTATCTAACATGCATATTATTCCAAAAACAAAAAATTGGCCGATGTATTCATACGTAGTTAAATAACAATAATGTTTAACCTTTCGAATATCAGCTATGTGGCCAATCTTATCTATAAATTATCTACTAGCCGGGATATATATATATATATATATTTTTTTTTTTTTATAGAAACAAAATATTTAAAGTATTATAAATGTAAACTTAATACATTTTGAAAGAAAAACTTTGTAGGTAATTTATATTAATGATAAATTTTGAATGTATATTATTGTCATGGAAAAACTAATCTCTAATAACAAAATAATATACACAAGGATAATAGTAGGTACATCTTTCAGATTAAAATATATGAGTTAAGAGTTTCATTATGCTGTAATCCGAACTCGGAAATATGAAATAATTATTGTATAAGCCGTATACGTATTATAATTATTATTACAACTGTATCATTGTGCACATATTATAACGATGTAAACTTGAGTCCAACCAGGGCAAATATTAAACGTAAATACATAATATGACGTGCTGTTACCTGACTAGATGGTCGTTTTCCTCGTTCAATTTCTCGGCGTCCTTAGATTTATAAGTCATTAACCTGTCCACAAGTTCTCTGTTTTCATCCTGAAATGAAAATCGACGACGCGTTAGCTTAGCAAACATTTTGTGATTGTGCGGTGCGTGTGTCAACTGACTGGCACGCCAGTGGGGGCATATTCTCATGCAATATTATAAATAGACCCGTCTCAAAGCGCCACGGTTTAGGCCTTTAATTGGCATTACCAAGTTGACAGCTTTTTTTTTTTTTTCTATATTTCACTCATTTAAGTGGATAATTAGATTAACAATCTGCTGTTGCTCGATCGAACCAAAAGTTTACCCCAATCACTGCCAATGGAATCAATCGTTTGAAATGAGTTTCAATAAAAAGAAAATATGGAATGTCTACAGTTTTCTATAAATTCTTTAGCGCCACTATCATCGCGCATTTTAAACTTGTAAATAAATATAGAAACAATGACGTGTATAAAATGGACAAAAATCCAAAATAATAATAATAACACGGTGATGAAGCCAAGATTTTTGACACAATATATATATATATATATATACCTAAATTGTATTCTAGTACAGTAATATATTAATCTCATAACGTATATTTTTACATACCTATTTAAATTTAAAATATAAACGGTATAAAATGAAAAATGCAAAATAATATCAAACTTTTGTAGTTTTAATTAATCTTAAACACAATTATTATTTGTTACCTATCTAAAACTTAAACCACATTTTAATATTTCTCAAAATATTGAATAGACATTCCGAAAATATTACGAATTTTCAAGATTTCTGAAAAATACTGTTAGTAGATACGACAAAATAACCCAAACTTATTAATTATATTATTTATCGTGCCGTACATTTCACTTATTTTCTTGGTAGTTTTTCACAATTTTCATTTGAAAATCCAAACTACAATGTAATTCTAAAAAGGGCGTTGACTGTTTACACTTATATGTTATATTATGCTATATATTGTTAAGAATGATCTTTTTCATAGGCTGTTTGCGTATCGCATTTGTTAAAAATTATCTTTTTTATGTGACGTATGTTTCCGATATTTTTGATAAATATTCGTGCAATTCCAAAATGGCCAATATACTATTAAAATATCTACGATACCTATATGATATACGAGTATACACCGGAAAAATATTTCGACGCGAGCCGTTTGAGCATTTCTAAATTTTTTGAGCGTCATTTAAAAATGAATTTATTTTAATATAATTATATTTTATTTATACACTTATACAAATAATTTCAAGTCTTAACTACAAAAAATTATAAAACGTCATATGAAAAATTGTCAACTATCGTCGACGTGTAAACGACTAATGTATTACTGTATTATGTATATTAAGGTATATAAATGTCTATTCATCTTATCAGTCGTATTGTTATATATAATAAAATAAAATGTCCATACTACCAGTTATTTATATTGTTAAAACACGCAATGCGCAAATGAACAACCATTTTTTTTTTTTACCTGGAGAATAAATTATACGCAAACGACTGCAAACTCTGAAAAAACTGCATTATTGTAAATCCAATAGTCTTTCATTTTACTTAAAATCTGATAAATTAACCGGTAATTGTTTTATTACCAAAAAGTCAGCAATTAATTGTTAAATTTAATGTGAGGTCTACGGTTCAATCGACAAACTAGTTAAGCCTATTATTTTTGCTTATTAATTTTTTTGGACGGATTAAATCACCGGTAAATTAATGGCGGTCGACATTTAGTCCATAAACTAGGTTAATGAGACAACCTCCTTACGACAACACCACACCACCATATTTTTGCTCGTGAAACAATACTTCGGGAGATGCACGTATCTAGAAAACTAAATTATTTTAGAGTATTTCAACCTCTATAAAGTAAGTATTAATGATCATAAGATGATCTAAATTTTTATATGGGTGAGTTTCAATAAAGTTATCATTATTCAAGTTATAAGATTTTTAAAAATAAAAAATTTCGGGAAATTCGAAGTCTTCCAACTAGACTTCTATTAATTGTTTCGAAAATCGCCCAGATAAAAATTTAGGTTATTTTACAATGTTTAAATTTGTATAGAAGTCATTCAATTTTAAAATCCCTCAGTTTCTCAGAAACGTGCATCTCCCGAAACACGTTTTGCCTAGTTTTTAATAATTATTTATTATTCCTTCACAATAAAAATATATTATTGGTTATGACTAATTTTTTATAACTTCTGAAATGTATTTAAACATTTTGCAATTGTTTTTATTTTTCTAAATGTATCTTTAAAATTGCCAATATATAACCTATTAAAAATGGGAATGGCCCATTTGCGCCAAAAAAAAATAGGTCGCCTACTTCCGTAGCCCGTTTGCGCTAAACATTAATATCTCAAGATTCCCCCATTTGCACCAAAGACAAAAAGGTCACTTACTTCTGTTGCCCGTTTGCGCCAAATCTACCTGCTGATCACATTTTTCCCATACGAATATACAAACTAAATTAAATATAATTTAAATTTTCAATGTACGATAAATTACCTATATTTAAAATAGGGGCTGTATTATACTATTTACTTACAAAATATTTACAAAAAATTAAGTAAAATAACATATTATTAATCATACCTTGTATTTCTGTATTTTTGCCATCTTCGACATAAACTTTCGCCGTGAAATTTTTTTTATAACATCTCCATCTTTCAATGTTTTTGGCTGTAGTGTATGCTAATCTATATTTATGGACATCTTTTACGAGCATTTTTTTGTTTTTGCTGCTATAGTGATGAATTCCATAGTAATTACGTAGAAGTTCCAAATTACAGAATAACACAGATTAATATATTGATACACGTTCAAAACGATGAGACAAAATTGTTTCTAAACTTGAGATTTTCATTCTCGCCTAATCTTTGATTATTTTGTCTGATAAAATTGTATTCCAAAATGTAATAATTACCAGCATAGATAATATAATATATATATATATATATATAGACAATTTATGGTACATTGAAAATTTAAATTATATTTAATTTAGTTTGTATATTCGTATGGGAAAAATGTGATCAGGTAGATTTGGCGCAAATAGGCAACGGAAGTAAGTGACCTTTTTGTCTTTAGCGCAAATGGGCATTTTGAATTTTAATGTTTAGCGCAAACGAGCTACGGAAGTAGGCAACCTATTTTTTTTTTTTGGTGCAAACGGGTCATGCCCTTAAAAATCGGGCCTGTAGCGTTCTCATAAATATTTCTTCGGGGCGGCCCCGTTATCAATTATTTTATTTCATATTTATATAACAGGATAATGCCCGTACATAATGTAACAAAAAAAACAATGAACTATTAAATATCATGTTTTATAAAATGTAATCTATTTGTTTTTTAAACATCTATGTGCAAAGCAATTTCACTTTACAATATTTACAACCACGGGTGATAATTGGAGGAGGGGTTAAGGAAGGAGTAGGAAGAAGGAGTAGGAGGAAGTAATGTATGACCAAAAATATAAGAACCTAAAGTGAAATTACAAAGATTTTTATTATTTTTAATACCCGGTACATTACAGTTCATTCAAATATTTTTTCAAAGGTCGAATATGCTTTATGGGCCCCGGTAGAAATCCTAAAACTCGGTGGACCGTTAGCTTTCCATCCAGCGCTAAACACAATGGCGACTCCAGGAGGGCCTAGAGACTAAAATTGATATTTGAACTGTAAAAAGCTTTTAACACACAAAATGTATTGGCAGATAGAAATTCGTTTATAATATAATATATTACCTATATTATGAATGCATTTCTATCTCAAACTAAAACAAATAATCTATTTCAAATTCCGATTTCTCATTAATATATTGTATGTTATGAACAATATATCGGTGACTGAACTATTTCCAAACTATCCAAATAATTCTCGAACTGTTCAGCTACGTTAACTGAAGTCCAAAATATTATTCGATTTCTTTTTTTGCACAAAATATGTTGGGCAAATCGCGGATTGTACCATTATCGTGATCAAATCACGCAGCTATACTAAAGGTAGTAAGAGACATTATTATTAAATAAATCGATATAATATTATTAAGTAGGTATTTATTATTTATTCTAAATGTTATTTTTTTTTTTTTACCTGTACCTAAATAAATTCTTATTGTTCATTAATTTGATAAATTAATGTTAAAATTTTAATACTGCAGTAGGATTTTATACGTTGTATTTGATACGGAATTTTTAGATATTTAATATTTATACCACGTTGATTCACCAAGATAAAATATTTCGAAAAAAATATTATATAAATCACAATTCATAATATTAATTTACATTTTTCAACACTATCTATGTATAATAAGCCTACATACATTTATAATAGAGAGTATGATCGCACTGAGGGACAATTGCAGAAACTCAGTGGCATATCAAGAGGGAGGGGGGTGTTTAATCTTCCCATTGCCTTTTTTTCATACATTTTAACCTAATAAATGCATTAGTATTATAATTTATACTTATTTATTATTATTACTTTCACATTATTTTGTATTTACCCCACTGATCCTGATCCTTGAATAGTCCAATAAGAGTATGAGCATTAAGCAACAAACCTAATAAAAATTGTAAATACGTATAGTTTCATTTATACTTAAGCCCTCTCTCCCCATTGCATAATCCTATGCACAGTGCAGACCACGACAGTAGTCTAGGAGGAGAATACATATTAATTTATGGAATTTGTATTTGTTATATCTGAATATTTATTTTTACTAAGTATATTAGACATAAGGGGTCTCGCAACTGAGGTTTATTTTTTATTTAAGCTACTGATTCTAATTCCAACAGATCAACACCATATGTACTCCAATATTAATTTTTAAATTTTTTATCATTTGTGCTATAATAATAATGGCTTAATGTTTGAAAAAATATATACATTTTTTATTTCATATTCAAATATTTAATTAAACAAAAATAATGTTAAAAAAACGCTATGTAAGTTCTAAAAAATCTATTAACATAATTAAGGGCCGCAACACCTGCGATTTTTAAGGGTTTCTGTATAGGCAATTTTTAAGAAATATTATGAAAACTAAAAATCTAACAATACAGAAGTATTTAAAAACATTTTAAAATTAGTCTAAAAATAGCCCCGTACCCTTCACTTTTTATTGGCATGTAATCACGAAATTGCAGTCTAAAAGACCAATAAGCGTGATAAAATTGTGGAACTTTGGAAAATCGGATTTACGAACTGTAAACAAATTTGAATATGTCAACCTGTCTTCTTGGCATTCTTCGTTATTATTACAGAATAAAATATCAATATTTAAAAATTGCGATTTTTAATGATAACTAACACGACTAAAAAAAAATAATAAATAAACGCCTCGATCGATCTCTAGAAGACAAACTGATAAATTCAAAACAGTTTTCAGAAATCCGACTTTTAAAAGTCTCACAGTTTTGTTACACTTTTAGGTTGATTTTTCGTTGATGTTGCGGCCCCTTAAAATTCTAATCAGATTACCAATATTGACGTTTTGTTGGAATTAGAATACCTAGTCTATTGAGTGAAAATTACATATTTTTTCGTGGTTACGAATGATCATTTACAATTCAAAAAAGCCCTACGTCGTTCAGCGAAAGAATAAGAAATTACCTATACAATACTCCTTATACGGCAGTCTCAAGGCCCTTTAATAATAAATAATTATATATTTTATAACTTATAAGTATATTATTGTATACCAAAAATGAGTAAGGTTAATGATACAATTAAAGTTAAGTTAACTAGAATTTTTTTTTTTTTACGTTAATAGTTGAAATGATAAAAATTAATTAATAACTCAACTATTTATTTATATAGTTTACATAGTTAAAGTTAAAAATTAAAACCTAATTTATATCAACTTAACTCACTTAATCAAAAACTTTTTTATCAGTGTATTATAATTGAACTATTGTAAAATTAATTTTTTATCCATAATAACAAAATAAAGTAAATTTTTTAGAAAAATGAATACCTAAAAATCTAAAATACTTAGTAAATCATTTTCATTGTATTTGTTTATAATGTAAAATGAAAAATCCAAAAAATCTTTAATTATATATATATATATATATATATATATATAATTCGATTAACATTTAAAATAAAATATAAGTAAATATTTTTTGTCTTATTTTCAATTGCCTATTTGATATATGCTGCAGGATAAAACTTTCCTGACATTTTTATTACAAAAATATCCATATTCCATATCGTCTTAAATCCAAATATAAAATGTAGAACACATTATTATTCATTGGTTTGTAAGGATTTAAGCTAAAACTATTTTATTACGTTCCGCGCTAAATTATATAATTATACAGTCTATACAGCCTTCATGTATATAAAGTTAGAAACATCTTTACGCGCGGTCCGAGCCCCAAGTGTAAATTGGTGCAAACGTCACAAATATGTTTGATGGTTCATTACCGTGGTTACCATCGTCGTTATACATCATCGTTGTTATTTTTTTTTTTTAATACATCACACATCATCATCCCAAATTAGTGTTTAAATATTATATTTTATACAATTTATTATGATTCATAGAAGAAAGCTGTCTCACTTTTTTTTTTATAACTGACTTTTTTCATATATTAATATACCAAGTCATTATGGAAGACGAGTGGTCGAAACGCGTGTTTCGGCGCTCGAAGTCTTCGGTTCGACTCCCAAGTAGCAAATATGAGGTAGCCAACGAGATTTTTTCGCTGGTGGTATCTGGTCTCTGGTATAAGCCGGCCGTTACTACACCCGTCCAAAAATTTGGTAACTATGCTTATCATATAGCTATCAAGAAAAATCTTTAACTCCCCTAATATGTAAAGGTACAAACTTGAACATAATGAGTTTTGGGAAATAAGGGGATGTCAAACCATATAATATTATAAAAATAGGTACCTATATTATTACATGTAATTACAAATAAACTATATGGAAAATTAATATTTATAAATAAAATATACATCCTTACCTATGTATGAATTATGTAAAACAAGAAATAGTACGAGTATATACAATATTTTATCTAACATATGTATATATGGCTGAGAAGAAAGAACTCAAGAAATGACTCAGTTACTGGCCTTTGCCCTTAAATTCGTAGCCTGGGAGATTTTTTTTAAAAAACTGAAATTTATTATTTTAGTCATTATAATCGACTTATCGAAATCAAATAAAAATTAGATATATTGTCTCGGTTTATACACATATCATCTGGAAATATATAATAATATGTACGTATTCCAAATTTAAAAATAAATTAAATTTGTTATTAAATTTCAATTGTTTTGTTATATTTCACGAGAACAAAATGTGGGCTTCTTCAAATAAGAGTTTTCGTACTTATTTATGTAAAATTTTAATAGATTAAAAATATAGTCCTGTTTTGAAAGCTGCCTCTTGTTTTATATTTCGTGTGACGTCACATAAAGGCCATTCCAATTTCATCTTTACTAGGACTAGATTTAAAGACAAGATAATGAAACACAGCTACAAAAACAAATTTAAAATAATCATTATTGAAGGACTCCAGCTTTGGACGGTTACAAAAAAAGATGCAGAGTCTTGAAAAAGATTTATTTCTAGAAATTTTTTACTTTCTATTGAGATATGATCCAATTGTATGATGATAAATTTAGAAAATTCTTTAACAAACTTTACACGTATTAAAGGCAGTGGCGGCTCGTGAGATTTGAAAGGTGGATGGCGATTAAAAATTATTCATTTTTGAAAAGTATATAGAATACAATAATAATTATGTACCAATTTAAAAGGTATTTATTGTAATCGTAATTTTCCGACAATCTAATATGCATTTATTAAATAAGCAAAAAATTAACAACCAATTCTTTTTTACCGATTTATTAAGCAGAAAAAAAAGGTTATAAAGTTTTCCGACTAACCGACTTTGCCGCATAATTGCCGACTGACTTAGTTTTAGTCAAATAATTTTCTGAGTGAGGAGTCTTCAGGACCTCCTAAACCCCCTTTACCTTCGGCCCTGCGAATTTCCCCTTCCATGTTTTTGTGTTTTGATCATATAGTTATGACGGGCGAATGGCAACGTCACCCCCAGCTCGAGCGCTGTTCGATACTCCATAATCGCACAGATGAATAATAGGTTCAACTATTCCAACTGTACTATTACCTATATATATTTTTAAACTCCAATTATCTCATGATTTTTTCATAACAATGGAAAACAATTTTGCAATCGCCCCGTTGCCCCTACACAAGAGTCGCCACTGATTAAAGGTGATATTTAAAATATAATAATATAATCCTGCAATAACCTGTATCCATTTTGTACAATGTTAAGTATCAGTCTATAAATTAATAAAATTGTATTTATAAAAGCTACAATGAGACAATTGTAATACAGGACACCACGAGCAGTTATAATATCATCTCTTAATTTTCTTGTAATCTGATAAAACTTTTAAATATATTATATATATATATATAATAAATGTCCATCGAAAAATTTTTTGGTCATTAACTCGCCGAAAAAGTTGATGATTAATAAATATTTAATACCTAAAAATATATAATATTTTAATATTTAAAAAATGTGTATCTAAGATATTAATAAATTTAAATATTCATGGTTCAATTAGTGGGGCGCAAAGAAAATTCTAGTGTCAAATATATTCATTATTAGGCACTTTATTTTAATATATATAAAGTATGAACTATATAAAATATTAATTCTTGCTTACCCAAAGACTTAATTAATGAGTTAGAGGGAGTATACCTTGAAATGTGTCAATGTTTTTCAAAAAATCATAGCATGCCTAACAAACAGAATTTTTTCCAATCATTCAACACATTTTTAAACCCATGTAATATGGTATGTATGTACTTTGATACGGGAAATAGTTTCGGGCTAACCCAACCTAACCAGGGGCATAACTAGCGGAAGTGGGGGGGGGGGAATTTGCCTCCTTCCCTAAAGTTACTTCAGTTGGCCATGCCCAATGTGAGAGGTTCCAAAGATAAAAAAAAAAGTTTATATGACCTTTTTTTTTTGCTTATTTACGGTTTTAAGGAAGTATTTTAGGAAAATAAACTTTGTAGTAAATCGATTGTCAGTTGGTCAAATTAACACTGTCCCCCCACAGAAAAATTACTTCACTACGCCCCTGTCTAGAACTTCCTTCAATCTACGTATGATCTATACAAAATGTCTATCTACGCCTATGTTGCCCACAACATACACCAAATACATATAATAATTAATGTAATTATTTTTATTTAATACAATACTTTGCTAAAACTATACTATTCGCTATAATTTATCATTATAAAATACCTACCTAGTAATCTATTCTACATAATACATATGAACCGACCGAATTTTATTAATAATATAATATTATGTAGGTATATATTATGAAGTATGCAATACTCGTAACTATATTGTAATATACTAAAATGAAAATATAATTTATTATAAAACATTAATTCGAAGATAAGTCATGCGAATAATGATTTACGATTAGGTAAACAAAAACAGTGACGATCTAAATATAATATGCGGAAATATTAATAATGTAAAATTTTTAATATCAAATATTTGTACATTTTAATTTATTCCACTTTATTATATCATTCAACGCAATATATTTTCTTGAATCAAATGTATATTTGTTTATATTAAGTTAAAAATAATCCGAATGATTTTCTTTATACACGTTTATTTTGGATAATATTTACATTATTTTATTCATCTGAAATGACGTAGTAGGTATCATGATTTAGCACTTTCTTCCAGGGTCGTCGTATATACATCGTACGTATATATTAATGTTTATTTACTTTGGTAAAATTCGAATACAAAATTTTGAGAAAATAAATTCTATACATTTTGTTGTAACTGCAATTAAGTAACTGCGATATATATATAATATATGCGATAGGTATAGTATATGTTTACACATAAAAATATAACACTTAATGTCATATTTCACGATTTATGTTCAACTTGTTTTTAAAAAGTATATATACAGAAATCATTGAAACCACAACAAATATATATTAGATGAGTAAGTTCTATACTAATAATTATAATATGCAATTCTATAATCATTTAAACTACCAATTTATTTTTTTTTACTTACTACTAAGAAATGTTTTTTTAAATAACTAGTTTATAAATATAACTTAATCATATGAGTATAATATGACTATATTGACTAATTATAACTAACTCATTACTAATATTAATCATTATATTGGAATATACTTAATAATAATTAGTTAATTTATATTATGTCGTGGGCACAATTTAGGAGTTGCCAGACATTTTTGCATAAAATAGAATGTTCAATACATCAATACACCAAACGTTAATAGTTAAGAAGACGTCATAACCGCATTTTCTGTCTCCGTCGCTCTAATAGGCAATACAGAAAAGATTATAGTTACGCCAAATCAAAAATGTAACATATAGGTTAAAATTAGAGTTTTAACGCCCATCATTACCCATTTCGAATGCAAACATTCTTTGAGACTACATAGCTATCTCATATTATTTTTGCAAAATATTGATTAACATAGACGTTACCTACAGTATTTTAAGTTTTTTTAATACCTAGTTGTATTTATTAAACAATATTTTACAAAAGAGATTAATTTTTCTCGAAAATTTTCATCTCTACAAAATGGTAATGAATTTTAAATTCTATTTTTTCTCTAGACGCCACATTTTTGAATTGGCGTAATGTAAAATTTTGCTAAATTGCCAGTTAAGATAGACAGAGATATTATCATAATGTGCAGGTATGAGATAAAACTAATAATAATTGAAATTTAATTGAAGATTATCAATAATTGTGCATAATATCGATTTATTTGAAATATCTATTAAAGTATTATATTATATTGGTTAATAAATAATAAAAAATATAGAAGTAACTTCATCGATAAACCTACATACCTAGTTAAAAATATATTAACCACTACTTAATATGAAAAAATAAATTACTTGAGATTTTCGTAATTTTTCTTCAAGTTTGGTAAAAGCCAACTGTAATGCTTGATGTTCATCTTTGAGAACTTGATTTAACTGTTGTAACTCCGAATTATTTTTCTGATATAATGATATTTCAGCTCGTAAACTGGAAACTAGTTTTAAATTCTCAGTCAAACTGCAATCATAACATGTTAAAAGTATTATTATTTTTTTTATATAATTATATAACAACCAAAGGCAAATTAAATCGTAGAGATATTCATGGAACATTGAAATAGGTACTTAATATTTTTTACCTATCTGCATTCAAGTAGGTATGTATTTAACACAGTTTATACAGTTAATGATTTGTATTTTATACAGTTTAAAACTAATTAGAAATATTATAAAATTATTACGTAGAATTCTTAAATTAGAGTACCTTTATAAATTTTGCTTCATTATTGTTATTGGACCTAGCGCCTAATCTATCAACTTATCTAATGAACAGTAATAGCAAAATCACATTACAAAATATTGAAATTATGGCGTTCATACCAAATTTACAGTTTAAACACCTATTGACAAATGTATAGATAGATATTAATTCTTAAAAATATTTCATGTAGCATTTATTTAAAAAAATATTGTCAAACAAAGAAATTTATAGTTTTTAGTTATGGAATACCTAGCTATAAATAATTTTTCAGATATTTTACAAAAATAATCTTATAATTTGATAATAGATACTTATTTAAACTCAAAATGACATAATTTAAGTGTGAATAATGTAATATTTTGATATACTACTCATTACTCGTTATTCTATATGGACAGATACAAGAAATTGTGGTATGACATCCTCTTCAAATAACGCTATACCAGCATTTGTTGCCCATATCTAACAGGCAATTTAGCAAAATCACGTAATGCAAAATTTAAATTGTGGTATTTTGGTTACATATAGAAATTGAAAGTGAGAACATTAATTGTATTTGTATATAATATACATAATTTAAATTGATTTAAACGCCCTTTAAATTACAAAATCTAAAATATTATTTTATTTTATTAAATTAAAATTTTGAAAAATAATTAACTTTCAAGCACAATTAATAATGAAAAGTATTGATAATAGTTTAAATACAATCAAAATGACTTGCTTTAAATTATGTGTAACAATATTTTGATACATTGATAGTTAGATGTATAAAGACAACAAAATATGCTGGTTAGCTTTGTTTTAACATAAATTGTTTAAGATAATATTTATATAATTTGATATAAATTATAAATACCTAATTTTCAATCAAATATATCAAGAATAACAAAGTAATAAATGTATAGTAGTAAATAATAAATAAAAGTAATAATTAACAAAGTATTAAATCATCTTTATACATTAAATATAAATATGACATTAAAAAAATAATATATATATATTAAGATTAAATTGTACTTTAAAAAGTATTAAGTATATTTTGTACATTAAATATAATTATTGATATTGAACTACATATAAAGTGAAACTATATTTATTTTATATACGATAAACCAAAATATACTTTTAATTCTTATGACTTATGAAATTTATGTCATAGTTACTTTTAAAAATATTACCAAAAACATTCTTCAAGAATTAATATTCAATACTTAGTTTAATTTTTTTTAAATTTTAGTTTAATATTTTAATAATAGATAATATTCATTTTAGATCTTATATTTAATTAATTATGCTCAAATTGTTTTATTTAAAGACAAAAATAAACCAAGTCTCTCAAGAAATATCTAATTAACTATACATTAACATTAAACATTTTTCAAAATAAATAATAAAAATAATTAACTAAAATTAACTAAATTAACTAAAAACAAATATTCTAAATATAAATAAAAATTAGTTTAAAAATATTAAAATATTAATACTTTATTAAAAATGTGTATTTTTAAAAAAATCAGAATTGAATTTACATATTATAACAAGAGGTAAACTATTTATATAAATATATAAAATAAACTTAATAGAATACTTAAAATACTCAAAATACTTATTAATCATCATTACATAAAATAGTTTAAAAATAATGATTTATATATATTTCAATATTTAAATGATTATACAATATGGACTAATTTCATAATATATATTATGTACAAAAATAGTTCATAAAAAGAAGAGATATTTGTATGTTTTGAAATTTTAAGCAAGCCGTAAATAAAATATTTTTCAACATAATAGAATATAAATATTATGATTTATTTCAAAACTAAGTTTTGAAATAATTAAATAAATTTTATAAAATTACTTTGATATATTATACAAAACATGCATTTTTTTCTAATTTGTTTTTTCTAGTAACAATATTTAATTTATTTATACAATTTAATCACATAGCTTCAATTTGTGGACCCTTGAGTTGTTAAGACACTTGTCATATATGATGGAAAGTATATAAATTAATAGATTTAACCAATTTACCAATTGACAAAATTTTTACAAAATTGACCAATTTAAAAAGTCAATTATAAAACAAACAAAAATTAATTTACACTGAATTATCTTAATATTTAAATATATGAAAAATCAAACGAAAAATTAATAAAGTTATTAACAATTATAAGTACATATTACATATAAAATAAAAATGCATATTTTAACCTCAGAAAAAAATTATAATTGTATACCTAATATTTCTAATTATTAATATTAATAATATAATATTCACTTTAAAAATGATAAATTTCTCTATTAAAAACCAAGATTTTATTATGGCATAGATAGTTTTTTTTAAAAAAGGTGCTTTTTACTCATCGAGTGTCAGTAGGGATATAAGCACTTTGCTTATATGATAGGATACTCTTGGTGAATGTTTTGCATTTTGAAAGCAATGATAAAACTTCGAAAAAAATTATTCTAAGTGAAGTTTCGGTGTACCTATGCATAACTTTTAATATTAATTTAATTAATTATGTCAAAAAAGTAATGGTAAAAAAAAATGTGATTTAGTGTGACTCTCTATATTATAAAATATAATATTTATTTAAACAGTAAGTTATAGTTATGTATAAATAAACATACAATATAAATGTATGTTTTTTTTTCTTTTACTTTAAATTAAACAATATTACCTACCAGCTATTAATAAATAATAATATATAATATAATATAATATAATATTACTCACTATTTATCTATTATACATTTTTTTTTTTTCAATAAACAATAGGTATAATAATGCAATATTAAAATATTTATACAATGTCATTAATATATAATAATAAAAAAACATTAAGTTATACCTAAATATAAAATGTTCTTAAACATCCCAGTTCAGTTTTTTCAATAAATTATTAATGCATGTATCAACATTAAGATAAACAATGTTTATTGTTTATTTCACATTTGCATTAGTCAAACTTAATAATATATAGATAGTAGGTATGATAATAATTTAAAAAGTATTTGATTAGTATTTAAATAATTTTTAAAAGTATTTTTTACAACACTGACTATTTCAATAATATTAACAAATAACTACAGTACAATATTATGAAAACTGAGAGAAATAATTAAATAAATACATTGATTAATACAATACGAGATTGATATTTATCAATAACAATTATAATGGGTTGGATGCAGTTCACCCAAAAGTGATAAATATATTTTGGGTACTACATCGTATTTTCGGTATTTAGGCCTTTGGATACAGTTTTAACAAATACTTTTATATAGGTAGGTACATAGTAAAATTTATACTTAGCATATTTTATTTATTATAGTATTTAACTATAAGTTATAACCTTTGATTATATATCGTGAGTAAGTAACATTAAATATATTGAGTAATGAGTATATATAAATATAATTAAAGTAATATCTGTCAATTATACAATGTATATTGATAATATAATTAATAAAATGTCATGTAGTAAACACAAAAAAAAATAATTTTGTTCTAGACTTTTTTTAAACGAAAAAAAAATAAAAAATACAGCGATTTCATACATGAAAAGTTAAAATGGAACATGCGCTAAATGCTCGTGGAATTAAAAAATAAAAATAAAAAGTTGATTGCTACGCTCAGAATCTAAAATACTTTTTTCATATAGACTTTTTAAATTTAGTTACTAATGTACGATTAACGTTTTATTACATGGTTTTAGGTCTTAATATCTCATTTTACCAACTATTTAGACTTAAATATCTTAAAATGTTAGTGTTGAAAAAATGTACATGGCTATAGAAAAAAAATGTTGACTACAGATTTTCAAAATTGTTTTTAATTTAATAAAATAAAGTATACTTATTTAAAGTTGAATACAATTTTTAGGTCTTAAAACCCAAAATTACTCATTTAAAGATTCAGAAACCTCAAAAACTAAAATGTCTATAAATAGCTCAAAATTGCAAAAAAAAAAATTTTAAATTTAATCTACTTAAATATGTTACTAATTTAAATATTTAATATAAATTTCAAGATTTTAGTCATTTTTTTTAAAATTACGAAGAAATGAAAAATCTCGATTTGGAAAAATTAAAAACTATTAAGAAAACTTGGTTGTAAAACCTTATAAAAATAAGAACACTCCTTTATGCACAGGAAAAAAAACATCATAAAACCACTAGCTCTCTCGCTTTGCTCAAAATATAAAAAATGTATAATACTGATGATGTAAGTTTGGAAATGTAGATAGAACAGTTATTGTTTTTTTATGTGCAAGTTGATTTTTGATTAATAATAAAAATAAAATGTTATTGTGATAATGAAATCAGATATTTCTTAGAATTAGATATATTATATAAATATCTACATATTATAATAGTTTAATTCTAAGTTTTTAAAAATATATATTTTATTATTTAAAAAAAAAAACAAATAGGTACTTATTGTCCAAGTAACTATAATATAGTGGAACATAATATAATCCTATTACATGGATTAAATGGAACCAACATTTAATATCTTAGAATAATATTAATGATATATCTAAAAGTATTTCAAAACAACTACCTAACTACCTAAATGGATAAGTAACCATAATAAAGTAGAACATTTCCTATTACATATATTGAATATAACCAACTTTCATTATTTTGCATCAATCTAAGGAAAAGGTAATATAAAAATATTTTTCTAAAATAAATTAATGTACATAAATAGAAATTATTCTAAAACTAAATGATAAAAACAATTAACAAGCTTGTCTACCTAGTAGTGATAAAGCCTCATTGTTATAGTAGTTAGTAATAAATAAACTGAACTTGATAATTATTATCCATTGAAATATTTAAAAAAAATAACCAAAACTTATAAACTATAATATAAAACATTTTCCTTCAGTAACACTAATAACAGAACAATAAACTCATATTCAAATGTCAATAATTTAATACACAATGACAGACCTGTCGTTTTTACTTGCAATTGTCTGCTCGGCTAATTGTAATTTTGTATTTAAATCTATGATCAACTGGGCATTTTCTCCACGCCTCCGATGCAATTCAGTCAACTCTTCTTGTTGCACTAGCAGTTTTTGTTCTAAAGTCGACACTTTTTCTGACAATATGAAGTCACCACCGGCATTGCCACGGATGATTTGCGATTCAAGTTGAATGTTTTGCGCCCGTAACAAGAGAGAACTATCGTAAAGTTTATTATCTAAATTTTAAAAATCACAAAAGGATTCATTAATAAGGATTGGAACCAATATCAAGCGCAGTTTACTCACAGTAATTGATCAGATTCTGAAAACTATAAGTCTCCCTAACATTTCTGTTCTCCAGTTGTTGGCGTATGACTGTCTTCCAGTCCATAGTGACCAAGGTTGTCTACGATGTGCTCTTCAAATTAAATGAAACCTTTTGCGTACACGTTTATCGACAACAACCTTTGCAACGGGCTGTTACTAGACCAATAATTATGACAATTTAAACAGAGCAGACAAGTTAAATACATTACTACAACGCATAGCGTCAAGACAAAACCCTGAGACTAAGATACATCCGGTGCGAGTCCGAGTGAACACCGTAGCTGGAACGAACGTCGTGGCGGAAACTTTATTTAATTTATACAAAACGACGACGTTATATATTTTTTTAATAAGGACGTTATTTCGATCGTTATCGTTATTGCGCGGACAAACGTCTATGAAGATTTACGATGATACTATTTTCAAAAATGATAAGAGCCGTTCAAGCCTTAGAGCTATAGGTACTTATCAATAGCAGTGCAGACAATGTGTCGTCACTCAAGATTATGCTATTAATACGTAATGACGACAGTAGCCAGCGGCCGTATCATGAATGGGCTTACCTATATACTACGACCGCGCGCCGCCGTGTCGCGTGATAAAGTCAAGCGTAAACGTTATCATAAAACGTGTTGTGAATCTACAACGGCGCTTTGAGTTTTCATGTATATTTACTATTTCACTATTTATTTACGTATTATTATACCACAAGATTACGACACCCGGACACAAAGCTCTAAGAGAGATAGACATACAGTTTATCTCATTGTTTAGACATGATTATTATAAATTTTTTGTTTTATCATAATAGCCATTGTTTACTTGTTTACCTGTTGCCTCCACCGACAGACTTTTAATTTATTTTTCCGCAACTATTTAACTATTTTTTATTCGCGTCATGCACACAATACGAGTTTAACCGGTTCGTGAAATCCAATTTTTTTATATACTTAACAATATACCAATAGGTACACTAAAAAATATTGAAACGAATCGCGTAAAAAAGCAACTTATTTATTATTGAGTAGGTGTATATTGTAGTAGGTACCTAACTGTTATTTTATATTTACCACGACATAAGTATTATTAGGAGTTACTCGTCAGCAAAGAAGTTATAGCACTATTATAATATAATTATTACAAAGTCGGGACTGTAGTGAACACGGGACTCAAAATGAGTATGTGGTTGTTAAGCCGCGCGACCAACATGTTTTAACAACGGCCTTCACCTTCACACGTGATTCCAACTGTATACAATATATAATTTATTTTACAATTTAATGTGTTTTATCTTAGTCTATTTGACTTACCTATATCCTAACTTACTTCTAAAAGAAATTTCTTCTAAAAGACTATCGTATTATATGCTTAGCTAATATGTAATACATATTATTTATTTTATACGATAATATCATTTTAATACCTAACATAATACCTACCTAATATTATGCCGACCATACGCGTCATAATATCAAATTAAATACTTCAAATAAGAGTGGTTTTATTAAGATTTAAACCGTATAAAACGATTTGCTGACTAAACAATATGTTGAACGAATATCATATTGTAAATTTGAAAGGAATCGTATAAAACAAAAATATAGTAGAATAAAAATTAAATTATAGGTACCTACCTAATAAGTAAAATTTATATTTTTAATGCAGTGTTTATAAAGAATATCGGAGTTTCAAAAAGCAATATATTTAAAAGCATCTATACAAGTTGAAAATATAAAAATTAATAAATTGACGTATTCCCTATTTTGTTTCAGTGGTGGATTTGTGGAGGGACGCAGAGGACGGAGCTGCTCTTCATTTTTTTCATGTTTAACAGCGTACCCCTTAATTTATTTATCAAGGAACGATTTTTTTTTTTTTTTTTTATTTAACATTTTTAAAAATTATGATTTTTTTTTTTTTGGGAAAATCGTTAAATTACGAAAATGAATGGTTTTTGTCCTTATCACCATAATAAGTTATTTAGATAAAAAAACATGATATAAAATGTTGAACAGTTGATCTTATTAAATCATATTGGTATCATATAGGTTAGGTCTACATCTACAACTTCCTCGATTATTCTTTTAAAAGGAAAATTGTTAAATTATTTTGAAAGAGGAATGCTTAAACTATGCTATCTTGAAAATACGTAACCTATAACAATGACGTAAAAAAAATGTTGGATTTTTCTATTCTATTCATGTTATATAATAATCTAAAATGTTTTTTTTTAATATCCCCTGGTTAAGAAAATTTGGATAGGGAGTGTGGGGGATAAAGTCCTCCGGGCTTACTTTTTCTCTAATATGTCCCGGAACGCTGATTTTTAACTAAGTTCAGAGTCCACCCTTATTTTTTTTTCCAATTCAACACTGTGTCCACCCCCCCCCCCTCACGACTTGTACTCTTATTATGTCAAGGTGATATTCAAATTATTCTTAAGTCCCAGCTGTAACATACCAAATGTGATTTGTTGAATTTCAAGTGTTCCAAGACGAAAGTTTATCGCCATCTTCTTAAAGAAAACAAATATTAATAACTAACAGGGGCTTCGTACTTTCAAATATTGCAAGATTGACTGTTTATTCCAATTTTGGAAGAAGGTGAACCAGAGAATTACATTTTATAACAAGGAGTGCCACCTCATTAACCCTTGTTGTTCATCGTTACTTAAATGAGACCTTCCCGCAAAGATAGATGATATTGGACGATCTGGAAATCAAAATTTATCTCTTCGTCATTGATCTCTTAGGTTTCCAGTATTACTCCATACAAATTTTTTATTGTGTAATAATAATTTTAAATAATCTGTGTTCAAACCATCATTGCCATCACTTACATTATCAAAATGTTACTTTCGATATGTTTCGAAGGGTTTTGGATAAGTTTTGAACACCGCCTCCACATGAGAAAAGTAACGCATGCAGAGTGTACATTGGTACCTACATATAGGATATTAATATTATAGTTATATTAATACACGGAACCTGGTAAATTTATTTATTTTTATATTTTATTTAATACATTTATAACTAATTTTTTAGTACATTCTGAATATACGTTTATGAAACACTCATGTATTAAAAAAAAAAAGTCAATTTTACTTGGTAATTAAATTTTTTTTAAATACATAGTATTGACAATTGACTATTTATTATTAATAATCAACAATAAAATATACCTATAATAGGTATACCAATAGTATCTAGTATCTACTATAATATTTACACCTATAACCTCATATTATTATAACATTATTACTCATATGTTTTCAAGAGTTTAGGACAATTAATAAATGTATGACTTATTATTAAGTATGATATATATTTATATACTGTACCTAATCAATATGTTTAAGTTTTATAATTCAACAGTCATTATTCGTTCTAGATACAGCTAGTAAGTACATTTAGCTATAGACTTTGAGCCCATATATATAGGTATTATATATCACAAATTATAAAATACATATTATACATACGATAGCACTATGGCAGGTACTTATTTAATATATTATATATATATATATATACAAGTGATACTGTATAAGTTCACTTTAAAATTCAATGTGTAAAATATGTTCATATTATACATTAACTTGATCACGCTTATATTAATTTTAAAAACACGTTCATGTTCTTAAAACTGAATGTGTTATATTTTTATAATTGTTTATAAATTTAATATAGGATTTAGTTGTAGTGAAATATTTAAATTTAATTTTAACGGCTTGAAAATCATTTGCATTCTTATAAATATAAACGTCAAACAAGTTCTCGTTTTTTTTTTTTTTTTTTTTAAACGTACTACACATTTTTGCATGATAATGCATCTACCTATAAGTAACTATTAACATCACCTCTTTGCATTCATTTTAATGACTTAATTGCACCACTTATTTCACTTAGTATTCTTTGCTTGTATGCTTTTTAATTATTACTTTCTGCTTTGCTATAGATTAAAAACTTGATTAAGGTCTAAGATGGGGCAAGGCCGACTATGTGGCTTAGCATTACTAAATATTCACAGAGAAATAGTCATACCAGTTGATAATGTAATACAGAATTTTGCTAAAATGAAGAAAAGAAAAATAGAATTACTAATGTAAAAACTAAAAGTAAATATTTATTAAAATACAGTTCTGTTTATTTACAAGAGTTTATTATATGTACATTTTATATTATTTGTGTTATTAGTTTACTAATAGTTTATACATATACATTTTTGGTTCTAGAATATTTCTAAAAAAATTATCACCCCCCCCCCCCAATGATGATCTAGATATATGCCTACATTTGTTAATTATATATTATAATATAATATAATATGATCATATAATATATATTATGGAATATTATTATATTATAATATATAATCAACAAATGCTATATTAATCAATTGAAAAACATTGTTTTTGGAGATAACAATTAAATCACATTTTTATAAAAATGCCCATGAATACCTCTTGCGGTTATTACAAATATAATTAATGTTGTTAAATTATATACCTTCACATTTTCACTCGGGTTCATAATAATAATAATATTTATATTGGTTTTTAATTAGTAAATCGTGGGTTAAGAAAGTCAGAACCAAAAATTAGTTCTAATAACCAGGTTTTTTTTTTTTTTTAAGTACTTTTTCATATTATTAAATTTTTTTATAGAATATATTTTGAGAATTGAAATGAATAATCGATTTAATGAGTTAATACTTAAAATGCACAATTTGATACAAATATCAGTATAAAACTTGTAGGTACTTGAAATTACCCTCACTATATTTATTATTTTTATGTGCAATAGGTTAAAAAGATTTTCTACAGCCCCTCTTAAGGAATACTTCAAGTTACGTCACCGCAACAGTAAGAAATGTGTTTATATTATATAAATAACATTTAAAATATTCATAGTGCTACAATAATTCTAGTGTTAGACAGTCGTCTTGCTATTCACTTATTTGGCACTAACTTCTGTATTAATATTTTGTATTTAAAAGTCTTAATAAATTACAAATCATCCTATTTAAAATACAATCCGGAGTAGAGCATATAATTTAAATTTTAAGTGCTTCTGGAAAATTGTTATTCCAGATGTTAGAACTATTTTGTGTAGCTATATAATATTACAAAAATTCAGAATTCTATTAAAAGAAATCTGAAAATAGCATTGTAGTGAAATATTCAAAAATCAACGTATCTAATTCAAGTTTTAAACGTTCATAAAATAAATTTGCTTATACATTTTTTCCAATTATTGATATATACGAATAAAAAAAAACGACTAACCACAAATACATTCTTAAAATAAATTAACATTTAAAAAATATTAATATTTTATATTACCTATGATATTTGTAGTGTTTTTTTATGAACTATATTAAAACTTTGAAAACAATAGATATATTATGAAAATATTTTTTTAATATTAATTTTCTGGACTAAAAATTTAGCTAGAATATTACAATATACTTGCTGGAAATATTTAAAGAACATTTTTGACTTTGCTTTCTGGAATAATAAAATAAAATATCATTCATTTTGTATTTTATTTTGATACAAATGATCAATTTTACTCTCATGAATTTCAATTTTTATTTTCTGATTAATTTTTTTAAATGTGTAGATTTACTTTTTAAGTGATAAATAAATTAATAATGTTTGACATTTTTTTTATTTCATTCTATCATTATTCTCACATATTCAATGTTCATCATGACTGATTGTCGAATATATGGTATATTATGATAATAAACTACTACTAAGTACTAAGTTTAGATATTACCCGTCCAGTTCATCTACGCACTCGGTGACGTCACACATTTGACCAGATGTTCAAAAATATTAATCGAACAGAGCGTGATACCTACAATGTGCAACTTTTATATTATGATGAATGTTATTGGGTAATTAATATTTTGCTAGGATTATTCGATAGAGATAACCTCAAAAAAGAGTATGTAGGCAACAATTCTGTGCTTTCCCAATTTTAATAACCCCTATACATGGCTACATATTTAATAATGTAACGGTCGCCAAGGGCACAGATGAATTGGATGGATTATAAGCACTTATATGGATAACATAAATGTACACTGTACAGTGATTATTTTTACCATCATATTTTAACACTTAAATATAATAGATTTTTTTTTTTTGTTCATAACTATAAAACCAATATCAATTACCTATATCGAAAAGTCACTACGCTTTACAAACGTAGGTTTTACTATAATCACTTAAAAAAATATATAAACTTTTTAGGTTTCGAAACATATACGTTTAGACACCTTATATCCCCGTTGCAGTGTTCACTTCGTCCATACGTTAGTCTGTCCTTATAGTTACTAGTAGGTACCAACAACTTACATAGTTATGATTGTCCTTTGGTTACTAGGGAGATAGTGTTATATTTATTTTATAATATTTTTATTTAGTGGTGGCTCATGTGTAGGGGCGACGGAGTGATCACCATTCCCCTCTATAATTGTAGCAAATTACTTATGAACAATAGTTAGATATTTATTTAAATATTAACAATTATTCAGTTATATTTACATTGTAATGCATTTTCAAAATATTATTATTAAAAATAAAAGTGTATATTATATTAGTATAATATAGTAGATAAAAATTCAATACGTATATCATATTAACAGAAGATTTAAATAAAACAACTTGAAAAACATGTTTAGTGAAGTGAAAGATAGACGCTTAAATATTTTGATTGTAAAATGTAAAAGTTTTATTATAGGTATTGTAATTTTCAGTTTTTGTAAAACGTATTTATATATTTGTTTTTCTATATGGTATTCATTTTGGTTTAATAAATACCTTTTAAATTGGTACCTAGATAATTATTATTTATTATTGTATTCTATATGCTTTTCAAAAATGAATAATTTTTAATCGCTCTCCTACTTTCAAAGCCCACGAGCCGCCACTGTTTTTATTACATGATTATGAGGAACATTATTGATTTGGTTACTAGGGAAATACCTATATATTATTCGTTTTGTTTTATATTTTTAATTTATGGTTTTAAATACGTTTAGTAACCGGGAATATTTAGCACGCTGGCAGAGTGAGCTTTCAGAACTTGTTTTGCAATATACAACTTGTTAATAAATTATTATTAAACTCATTCTTTCCACGACGAAAAAAACTTTGATTATAAAGAGTATTATATAGGTAATTTTTTATTATTTCGTTGACATGGCTCTGTGCTTATGTGAGTCGTGCATGATTATTAGTTTTAAGCTGTCCATACACTATCGGGTTCCAACCACGAGCATGGATTGCCTAGTTAAGATCTCAGGCCATTTTCCTCATGCATAATCAGTCCAAACTTTTAATTTTGTGGTCTTCGATCTATTTTATCTGTAATTTTTTATGTAAAACGTATGACATTTGATTTAAAATAGGTATATAAGTAATAATATGTTAAATGTGATAAGGTCACGATTAGCGTGAAAGTGGCAGTAGCTTAAATAATACATTATTTATGGGTAGTATAGATAGTAATAAAAGCTTTTTGTTATAATAACGATTATAATTCCATAAAAACGTCGCAGCGTGTACATTGATTTCAATTTCGAACGAAATTTATCCGGACTCTCCATAACAACTGTACATTATATAGATACAACATAAAATAACATATATTAGGTACATAACATGATCGGGACACTTTTTAAAAATGAGTTAATACGAACTGTTATTGGAATTAGAATCAGTAGGGCTATTTTCTAAAAAATAATGGCTAAATCTTAAATATAGGCTATTATATAGACTAGAGATATAGGTAGTCATTAATGTTTTAGACACTATAAATATTATTCAATTCTGTAGAAATAAAATTAAGCCGACTAAAAGTGATATAGTCGCTTATTCGACTTTAAGCTACTTAATCAAATGTGCTACATAGTTATACAATTATTGTAAACTTTATGACAATATAATATAATATTATTTTCAAAGTGTAATACTGCTGTGCGCTGACTATATCGAAGATCATCATTGAAAGCTCTATAACACATTGGATGTATGATGAGGCCAACGAGTATATGGTGTTAATATATTAATTTGACATTTTATTAAATGCTAATAGCTTATAAATAAGTAAAAAAATATACTATAAAGATTAAAGTATAAACTTTAAAAATAATTATTTTAAGATGACAAGTAAGTAAATCAATTAATAATTTTAATTAAAAATTATTAGTTTCCTTTATTCAATTAACATTTGAATACAATCTTTGCTCAAACGGTAAAATATATATCACTAGCTGAGATCAAACGGATTATTCGAATCTCTTAATACTCACCTATACACAATTACACTTCTTCGTTTCTTTCTGGTCTCACTATTTCATTAATTAATAATAAATGCCCAATGAAAGCCATATTATACAATATATTAATGTACAACATCTAATTGGTATCGACTAAAGAAAGATAATTGAATTAAACTACTCGTATTACACTACATTACACTATATTCACTTAAAACTAAAATGTATTAAATATTATAAAATACGAGTTTTACTTATAATACTTTGTGATCTCATTATTATATGTTTTATAATTATATAATATCATATTTTCTCATTTATTTTGGAGAATTTATTAATTTATATTTATATATATATATATAAGTCGAATAAGTTTTAAGTATCTAGTTTCTAATATTGGCCAGAAAACGTTCTCTTTAATTCAAAAAAAGTGTTCTTTAATCCCCAAATAAGTCCATCCTTGAGTCAAAATTAAGAAATGGAATTGAAGAAAAATCGCAAGACTACAATACAAAAAAAAAAAAACTATAAGTCCGACTATAATATATACAGAATCAATACCTTCAGGAAAAATGGTGATGGGAAGCACCTTAACAACTATTTACAATTTAATGTGTCATCCATCTTTTTCTGCAAAAACGGTACTTTCGGTACTATTTGTAATTTATGGCTTATCCATATCTCTTTCATCCAAAATTCAAAATTTATTATACGTATTAATCGTTCATATGTATAAATCAGAATTTGATTTTTTTAAATGATTGAGGACGCTATACAACCGTTTGTCCGCACATGAAATATGTTTCGGGAGATGCACGTTTATAGGAAATCAAATAGTTTTGCCATAAAACAATTTATATAGAAAATTTAAAATAATGATATTATTTATATTTATACATAAATGATTTTCAATACAGTTATTATTAATATTATTTATAATTTTATCAAAAATCTATCCACGTTTTGTCCCTTTTTCATTAATTATTTATTATTACGTAACAGTAAAAATATTTTACTGACATAAGGACTATTTTTTTTAAAATTACTTCTGAAATATATATATACAGAACCCTTTAAAAAACGGAAGTACTTTTTTTAGATTCTAGGCGGAGCGAAGAATTTATTGATTTTACAATAATATTTATTGAATTTAATTTTTTTATTTCTTTGTGAGTAGGTACCTAATTTTTTAACCAGAAGGAATTGAGTATAGGAGTTTCAGAATGAGTATGCTAACAATAGAAAATTGGCTCTAGATGGTATTTATTGTACCTATATTTTTATTTTGAGGTGGAAGTGGGCATACTATTTTCAATTTTTATTCAGCGTCAAAAATAATGATAAAATAACATATAGGTACTATTAATACAATTTGTCATAACGCATTTAAAGGGAAATTAAAATTAAAATTCCGGACGAAGCCGTGTTTGTCAGCTGGTAAATTATATTTTGAGTACATTTCAAAAAAAAAAGCTTTGTTAATTTTCTCAAAACAATGATTTATTTAAAATATTAATAATATATTATCCTGTCTGACGATCAAAGGGACGATGGACCAACATCCTCCAACTACCCAACGTGTGAAGTGCTTCCCTGGCTTTTCATAATTATTTATCATAATATATTTTATTATTCATAATACGAGCAATAAACACGCGTGCTGCTTGCGACTGAGCAATGAAGACTATTTGGCCACCTATACTGTAATAATTTAAGGGGCTATTGCTACTATAGTTTCAGCAGGCTACCGGAATTTTGGATAAATGGAATGAATTAAAAATACATACAAATATTATAGTATTTACAATATTTTAAAGTAATAGAAAATAGCAAATTATATAAAATTTTAATGTATGGGATTAAATTATTATTATATGCGCATACATTTAATTGTATGCATTCAATTGTTTTTCTATATCTGTAAAAATCGTATAAAAAATATAATACATTTATACTACGTATAACTTCCATGAAGTTACTCATGAATACCTATCACAATTTTATTTAAGTACACGCAAATATGTTATTCACAAACAGTTATCATTATCATTTGATGCAATAATATGCATATGATCAATTATATTATTATGTCTGAATTGTTGTTTTTTTAAAAAAATTTTAAATATTATTAATTGAAAATACCACACAAAATAATTTTTTTAATGTATAATTTACATGCAATTACCTACATAAACAAATATTTTAAGTAGGCACCGAATTTACATAAATATAAACATTATAACATATAGGCACATTACGATGAATTAAATCATATGTTTATAAATGTTGATATTTAAAAATGTTTAAATACATTTTTAAAGTAATCTTACAATATTCCCATATTCATACCACTTTTTATTGCTGTGTAATCATGAAATTTTTTTCGAACATGTATATAAAAAAACAAATATACGCACTTTTAAGTAGTTTAAAGTTAAAATACCTATTGAAAAATATTTAAAGAACAACATTTTGGATACAATCTCATAGGCATTTTACCTTCCTCTAATTATGTATCCCAATATCAAATATACCAAAATCTTTTAATTTTTAGTTTTTAAATCACTACAGTGACTTATTTTATAATTAGTATTTTTCAAAATGTTTATGAAGAAATACCTTCCAAAATACTTTTTTTTAACATAAATATTTGAACTCTAAAATCACTTTAAAAGGTAATTTAATTTGTTTTACGTCTACGTGGACATGTTTTTATTGAAAATCATCAGTGTGACATAGTCTTAAAAGTATAACGTCATAATATTGTACGCTACAAATTTTCAGTGGAAATTTAGCATTAACATTTTTTCTAGTTGTCAACATATAGACATTTTAGAAATGCGAAATAAAATTATAGCTAACAACATTATTTAGTGCTCTATATAGATATTTTTTCATATTTTTTTTTAGATGTAGATAATAATTTCAGATAACTATTTAAAATAATCAAAAAAATTAAATTTTTAACAAATTATAAGACATGTAAAAATGCATATATAAATTCACTTGTATTAGTCTACTGAGTAAAATTATAGATAATGTTGTCTATTATTTGCTTTTGATTTCGTATTTCTAACTTTTTTATAAGTTGATAAAAATGAGAAATGCAAAAGTTTTTTAACAATATCGTGATTATACTGATTACACAACTATAAAAAATGGTATTAACAAAACTATTTTTAAATTACTTTTAAAATATATTTAAATAGTTTTCATTTCATTTTTTAATGTTCTAAAATTTTCCTTTACAAACCCCATTAAAAATCGAGTATCTCTTAAAATGAGTACTCTTAAGCATAAGGTTAGGCATAAAGTCATAAAATTTCCCTTCTAGTGTAAGTATCATTAGTTTCTTATATTTACTTAAAATATAATATGTGAAAAATTTGTAGTTTTTTAAAGTTATTAAATAATTGTTTTTCTGAAAACCAATCAATATTTTTTGCATAATGTATATATATATATATATATATATATATAATAATAATAAATAATAATAATAATAAATATATGTATTATTGTACCAAAAACATTAAAGAAATTATACATAAAGTAAATATATATATAGGTGTGCACATAAAGTGGAACTACTTAATTATATTAAACTCTGTTTTTCTCTGTCCATTTTGATTTTTGGCAATAAATTATAATTTTTTTTTCTATTTCTCTTAATGGATTTTAAAAATTATTTAACTTAGCAATTTAATATTGGACAATTAAAATGCTTAAAATAAAAAGTAATCCATGATACAAATGGTGGAGTGCTATTTTTAAAAATTAAAAACAAAAGTAGCATTTTGCACGTGCATACTAAAATAATTTACTAAAAAAAAACAATAACAACACTGAATTCAGTGTTGTCGCCTATACTATACCGAAATCTAACAAATTTGGCCAAATTTGAATAATCGGGTGGATTCACTTTTTATATGTATAAAGATAATTGGATACGCGCTAAAAGTTATTGAAAATTGTAATCTATAAAATATAATATATAATATATTAGTAATAATATCTATAAATATATTATATTTTGACATACCGGGTAAACTGTTTCCCGTACACGTTCGCGATTTTGTAAGTAGGTATGTAATTTTGTAAAATCGAATCGTTTAAAACCGTATGACGCACGGCGTGAGCCTATGTTAATATTTTATGCTAATCGCGCGTGTTTCTACGGTGCACGAGATTTTAGACGTACATGTGCTGCAGTATATAGACAGGTAACAGTTTTATTTCCATGGTTATATTATATCGGTATAGTTAAAATATTATGTCTTTATATTTATTCACCTGGGCAATACGCATGAATAATGTCTTTATATACAATTCACAATAATATTACTTATAGGTATAGAACATATTACGGACCGCAGAAATAACAACGTCCCCCCAAAACGTCCGATATCAGCGAGCTGAGTCGGCGTAAAACATTACGCAGTTTGGCAGACGGTTAAAAATAAATGCATCGTCTGTAAACCGTTCCAGCTAGCTAATATAACTTACAGAAAAAAAAAAAAACAATCATTGTTTACTATAAAAATATCGATATTATTAGAGGACGCCAAATGCTATAGAATTCTAAGGGGCAATGTATTATTAAAATATACAAAATATTTCGTATAGGCAATTCTAGCTACGTTTTTGGAAAAATTAAAACTAAACAATTGAAATTTGCATTTAAATATATTATAATATTTATATACATATATTTAATAATATTATTTAAGCCCGTGATGTCAAACATTTACCATATATTTCATAAAAAAAAATTAATAATTGCAGTGCATTATTAATAAGGATGAGAATATTAACTGGGCCGTAATACGTAATATGCTTATTTAAATACCTAAAATCTGTAATCAAAACATGCCATTTTTCACATTTTAAGTTTTAAGAATATCCGACCAGTTTAGGGGGAAAAAACCACTCCGCTCTTCAGATATAGTATACACAGATATACGAGTAGGTATTTAAGGTGAATGATTTGAAAGAGCGGAGCTTAGTGTAATAATTAATAAACTATTGGTAATACTTTATTTGTTATTCTTTCAATTTATGACGATTTTCCGTTATAATAATCCTTAGTTCATCTTTACGCTTAAAAAACTACTGAAAAAAAACAGAAAAAAATTTGTCATAAAAGCTACCAAAAGAGATCTTTACGACTTTACCCCAAAACTATACTACTACTCCTCTTCCGAAAAGTTGTTTTCAGAAATAGTCAAGTTAATAATAATAATTAAACATGATAATAAAACCAAAAAACCAAAATTATTTTATCCACAGTTTCTAGGGAAGAAACTGTACTTACTACTTAGAAAATGCAAATGTATTTTAATGTCGCTAAATTAGAATTAAAACTTTTACAATTTTACATGCTAAATTATAATTTGCAATATAAGACTTTTAAAATCCGAAGATAGGTAAATTTTTGATAAATTCAATTACAAAAAATAGATTTAAATAATTAAAATATAAAAGATAATTAATTAATTAGGTACCTCCTACTGTACTTATTGTATTAATTTTAGTTGAAGTCAAAAGTTAAAACATGATTGATGTTAACTCAACAGATAACTGTTATAATCAAAAAATTGATACTTTTTATCCATAGTTTATATTTTGTAATAATGTACAATTAATAAAATAAAATAAGAGTTAACCATAGACAAAAATGGATAGGTTTACCAATAATAGTTATTAGTTGAGTTATAACTTTCATTTTTAATTATAGTTTAAAAATTCAAGAACAAAAAATATTTTTTTGTAATGAAACTTTAATAAGTGCCAGGTTAAGTATTATTTTTTAAAGTTAGAGTTTTTAAACATTGATTGAGCAAAATTTAACTAGTGGATAACTTATTTAAATTTAATAAGGGTACAAATTAATCAAATTAACTTAATAACTAACGTTGATGACTCCTATCGTCTTTATTAAAATCAATACGTACTTTGTACTTAATCATTATCGGGGAAGTATATACATTTATATATTTTAACTACATAATTAGTATGTATAACCCCATAGGCAGATAGAGAATAAATTACATATAACTTTTCGTTTAACTTTCGTATTATTAAATTCACGTGACAGTGTGACACGCGTTATAACACATAAGTACATAGGAATATAACTTGTGATTTATGAGTATACGTGTAGAAAACTATAATAATTTATGTTCAGTTGAATAAATCAACTCAATAAAATCTTAGAATAATAACTTTATTTGAAATTATGCATACATGGGTTAAGATTAACCCATATTTGTGTACGTTGTATACTCATGTATGAAATATCTATTTACACAAATAAATCATAAATAAATAATAATATATCAATTTTGAATTTCCAAGTAGGTACTCTGTGGAAAATTGATAACTGTACATGTACATTATGCAAAACACAATATAATCATACATATATACGGTTGACTGCTAGAGAAATTCAACCTAGTTATAATTCGCTAAAAATAATATTTTACTGACATAAAACATTAAAGAAGAAATCATAGTTTAAAAATTTTATAAGACATCTTCAAAATTTTTATTTTAGGATCAGATATTGTTAAATGATTAAAGATTTTCGATATATCCTTAAAAAGTGTCCACAGTCACATAGCTATGCACATGTCTTCATAATATATTATTTAATAGGTAGAACATAATTTTTAAATATTAACAAATTATATTTGCTAAGATATATCTAAAATTAACAGGAGAATAATATCAATATTAAATATATTATTATTTATTGTATTAATTATTTGAAAATTGGGCGCAAGTACTATTGGGTAATTTCTATCTAATAATTCAATCTTTTAGGAACTTAATTTTATACATTATATTTTTATTTGCTAAATTTCAAAACTTGCTTTTAATTATGTTAAATTAATTTTTTCATTTATTACTTAGAACTTCACATAGTTCAGTAAGTTTTTTCTATGTAAAAAAAAGTGTTTTTAGTCGTAAAATAGATTTTTGTTTACCCCGCTCTGTTATATCTGTATCTAAGTATAAAAAAAAGTTGTCTAAAATACCTACTTAACGACAAGTGATTTCATTCAAGTAAACATTTTTGGATTCGTGGCATATTATTTAACTGCGTTACTTCTACATTAAAATGTTAATATTTTGTTTAGGAGCTAGCCATATGTTTATTATCTCATTATAACTCTTAAGGTTCAAAATATTGTAGATATTTTTAAAACAAAATATTGATAATAGGTAATTAGAATATGTATATAAGGTTTTATGCCCGTATGCATAGTCACTTTATGTAGGTACCACGTAAGAAACAAATATGTAAAATAAAATTATTTTTTTATATTTTCATTGCATAGTGTTATTTATGTGCTAGATGTCCAATAAACTTAAACTTATTTACCTAATACTTTACGTATCGATTTTTAATAATAATTTAGTAAATTATTATTATAATTTATTTATTTTTTGGTTTTCCTAACTTAATATATCTTTAATAAATATATTATCTATAGGTATATAGATTATATAAATTATATAGATCAATATATATTATTATTAGACATATATAACTTCTATTTATTTTTATTATACTTACTTGAATAATGAATTCCAATTTCCATCATCAACATTTTCAATTTCCAAAAAAAAAAAAAAAAAAAAACAAATATGATAAAATATTGTTTCTTTGGTTCTAAAACAAATGCCTTATCATAAAATCAAATACAATAACAAAAGATGAATATTTTATTTTCGATTTCAAAGTGATTTGGCTTATTTCTTTTGAGTTTTTATCTTTATTTTTCATCCTATATACTTGAAATATCCCAGTAGCATATTAAAACTTGAACTTATATATTTTATTACAATATTTTGCAGATATTGCAAAATTTCTTTGGGCTGATACTATTGTAGCTGGTGCATCAAAACAGTAAAAGTTTCTTTTAAAAGGCTACATATACAGAAATATTACAAGTGTATAAATAAGCTAAATTTTTAAAGAGGGATTGCTAAATAATTAATAAGAATAGGTAAATTGTAGGTATATAGCTACTTCTAAAATAATTTTAAAATTTAATAATTACATTATAATCCTATAATATAGGATGTAGGTACCTATTGACCAATTATTGAAAAACATATCTAAAACAGCATTTGAAGATGTACCTAGTCCTAAAACTCCTCAAAATGATTAGATCTATCTAGAAATAACCTAGGTCTAGATATATCAAATAATACATCCAAAATATACTCTTCATCAGAATCTGATGTACGTGTATCCGAACTATCTGGCATTATACACTATTTTCTGTGTTATAACTAGTAATTAGGAAAGTAGAAATAGTAGGAATGTTACGATTACGGTAATTATACGATTATGTAAAAAATATTTTAATATGATTAGGTACAATAATGTAAAATTTGTTATGTATCCAAATTGTAAATATAAATTAAATATTAAAATATAAAAACACACCATAGTTTTTATTATTCTCTCTATGGATAAAAATATATTTAAATGTTTAGTGAACAGTGAACATGAAACAGTTTAGTGAACTGATAATCAATTATATAAGAGATTACTAAATTTAGTAAATAGTAGTCGTTTAATGGACTACTAAAGCGCTATTCATTCATTAAACACTTACTAAACATTTATGTAAGCCGCCATAAACATATGAGCTCTGATAAATGTCTTGAGGATCACATAGCTGTAGTATGTTTATGTAATACATAGTTACGGGACTTGTGCATAAAATGGACATAAGACGCATAGGTTAGTCCATTACATTTTAATCCAAAATACGTGCTGTTTATCTAATATGTTTTTGTTTTTTCTATAACACCTACGATTTTTAAAGGGTTCTGTATAGGCAAGTCCTAGAAAATATTAGAAAAAATGAAAATCGAATAATTTAGAAATATCTAAGTAAATTTTAAAGTTAATCTAAAAATATCTCCGTACCTGTTATGTAATCACGAAATATCCACCTAAAAGACCAATAAGCGTGATAAAATTGTGGAACTTTGGAAAGTCAGATTTAAAATCTGTAAACATATTTGAATGTGTAGGCCTGTCTTCTAAGGATAAATCAAGGTATTTTTTTTCTTTATTATTATACAGATTAAAATAAAATCAACGTTTAAAAATTGCGAGTATAAATGATAAATAACTCGGCTAAAAAAAAATAAAAATAAATAAACGACTCGATCGAACCCTATAAGACAAACTGATGAATATTCAAAACAGTTTTCAGAATTGAAATCCAATTTTACAAAGTCCCACAATTTTATTACGCTTATACATTACTGTCGCGGCCCCTTAATATACGGTGGTCCAGTATGTTTTAGTTCATAATACATATTTGTAAAATGTATATTATCCATTAATGTCATATTAGGAATTTTTTAAAATATATTATTTTCTTGTGAAATTAACTTTGCACAATACAATACATATTGTACTGTAGTTTTAACAGTGTGTTTTTAAACTATTATAGGCTTTTTTGATAACATTTAAAATATATTTTTTATAAATATATTTTTTTATTTAACACTTTCAGCTTAGGTTGAAACACGTATAAATATGTCTCCAAAAATTAATATGTCTAAATATGGTAAACCTCTACTTATAAACAATGGGTCTTGTTATCATTAATTTAACAAAAATCGTACAAGATTGTTTTGAACGGAGATGCGAAAACCGATCCATCATGTAATATATACATATCTAGGTACCGATGTAATGTAATACACTTAAAAATAACCAAGTTTCCAAGATAGACATTTTCTATACATTTTAATACAAGATGTATAACAATTGTCGATCTTGGAAACTTGGTTATTTTTAAATGTAATGTACAAACTCATTTATACCCTCAAAATTACGCTGTCATTGAAGTGAAAGAAGTTTTTCGTAATACGCATATTACAAAAATGGATCAGGTATGACCATCACAGCTAAGAAGTTATCTAGTTAAATTACCTGACAGAATATTTGAATTTTTTGTTATATTATTTATGGATTTAATTTAATAAAATTGTTCATTTAGCACAGTTTATAAGTTGAACAACTCATCAACAACTACGTTGTCCACGTAGATAAATATTTGTCACAATTTTGAAAGTTTTTACTTGAAGAAAATGTGTCGGAGTTAAGTAGGTACAACTAAAACAGCATTTTTCTCAAACGTAAAAATTGAATTTAGCGCGGTGGTTATTCGGGGTGAACAAAAATGTATTTTTGCGATTAAATAATACACGTGACCTTATCCACCTTAACATGATCAGCCCTGTTAGCCTTCAAAAATGACGTTTATTATTGGTAACTTGCGGGTATACTTGATGAATGAAAAATCGTCATAGATTGAGAACTCTGACACGTGTAACATATTTAGACCAATTATATTATCTTGCATTTGGATGCCATTTTTGTTACAATGGAGCAATATAACAGTACCTATATGGTATACACAGTGATGTGTTAGGCCATTATTAGTTCGAATTAAATTAAATTTAAGTCCAGTGACTTCTGTTCGGTCACCGAGATGTACATAAGAATATACTTGCTTCCGACTAGCATTAACGTAGAATCAATCTCAATAGGTATAGTATATACTATGCTTTCAACAATAAATGAATCTGTTTTCCATACTACTAGAATGTCCATATATTATGTAGTATAGTTGTAGCGCTGTGGTCGTTTAACAAAAATATATAAACTTTTGAGTTTTAAAGACTACATATCGAATCCTTTAAATCTATAAATACAAGAAATTCCAAACACCAATCCCGATTAATGATCTCGTTTCGGTGTAACGATACATTAGATTAGTTAGAAATTCGTGGCATTAATCGGTTTATCCCCTCAATAATTCTTATTATCAGTTATCACACATTACACACTATTCCTGGGTATATATTATATTGTTTTACGAATATTAGGACATTAGGTATATAATATATAAATATAAATACCTCTTGAAATTAATTAATTGTTTAATGTGAAAATTGATAAACAGTAATGTAATAACAGATAATAAAAGGGGCAGTCATGTTTGGGGTAGGGACAGATCGGGATCCGTATCTTTCAACCACCTCGCTATGGCGGTCGAAAAAATGTAAACCGGTGCTATAATGATTTTTAATCGTTTTAGTCCAGCGAATTTCTTTAAAATACACCGGTTGACTTTTTAAGAGAAAATTTACACCGGTTTACGATTGCGAATTTCTTGATAATTGACCCATACATATATATTGATGAATAATATATTTTTTCATTTTGACGGATGTTTACGCTTTGATAACATTTATACTTCAAATTAATCCATTAATTATTATTAATTAATTAATAATTATTATTTATTATAATTATTTATATAATATTTAAATATATATATTATATATATAACAGTTAAAGCCAGAAATCCGTCAAAACGAGTTTCCACAAACCCCTTTTGTCAAACCTTGTTTTTGACCAGATAAAACTAGAATTACCCTCAGGTTTAAGTGGGGCAGTTGAAACTAGTTTTAACCAGGGCTTAAAAACGTTTTAATAACATTAAACGGGTCAAAAACAATTGAAATAGGCAATGAAAAATAAAACGCAACAGAAACAATAAACGAAAAATTTAACAAAATATACAACGATAAATGGAAAGAATTTGAAAATATTTAAATTCGCATAACGTAAAACATTAAAAATGTATAACGTTTAAATTGTATTATGTCTAAACTTTTTTTTTATTACTTCTGCAACATAATGTTTATACATGAAGTACATTAGAGAAAAAATATTATAATATAAATGTTAAAATTAAAAAATGTTATTAATTTTATTCGTACGTTAATAGTTTTATAAATTATACATGAAATCCATTCTAGTTTGTACGTATGTATTTCATAAATTACAGAATATCTTATTTTTCTTTTGAAATAAGTATCGAAATAATAATACACTACATTTCGTGTAAGTTACCCACTTTATTCCGTTGACTATTCTCATTAGGAACACAGAAAGTCCAATTTTAACTTTTAGTCGACATTTATACTATTTTTTTTTTTAAATATTTTCACTTATTTAGTTCTTAAAATTATTTTATGAAATTGAAAATTAGTAAATATTTTTTGATCAAATATTAAAATATTGGATATATTTCGTTTGTCCGTAATTCGAGTTTTCCGAAGACCCGAATAAAAGGTACACGCCGTATCTTCCTGTATTCATTCTGTATAATATATTATAGGTATGTATATAATATTATATATAACACACTGAATTCTATGGCAAAAGTTTGCAGTATCACCGGAGATAATATGAGTGTTTATCAATATGCAGCAATATTGGTATTCAGATTTTAATGGCGGCATGTGGCACACATACTCCGAGGCAAACCATCGGTAATCAGAAAGAATCGCTATAGTTTTTTTATCATTATTTTTATTTTTTTTTTTTTCATCCGTTTTTCGTCCGTACCGCATAGTAACGAGAGTACGATAGACCTAACAGACAATAGTATACCTACCTAAATACTTTTCATTTTAGTTTATTATAAAAACATCAAAGTTACGAGCCCGTATTCAATTTCTATACATTTTTTTTTATCGTAGGTAGTTATTTACTTTAATCGCAGCCAGTAAGTGATAAATTGTATTATTATTATTATTATTATTATTATTCAATAGACGCGAAGTCGTTGTTCGCCAGCCATAACGGCCTACGTTATTCAAATAACGCGATTGTGACTATACGTACTAAAATGCATTTTCTAAGTTTTTTACGAACTTTTATCGTTGCTAAATATTACTTTTATTAAAGACGATAGGTAGGTATTTTACCGGAAGGTTACAGTACATATTTGTCTGGCAACAATGGAAAAGTCCGAGGATCCGATTAACTAATTCACAGTGTAGGTAAGTACCTACCAATATTGTAAGACCTAATATATTACGGCGAATCGACTAAAACTATATAGTATAGACTTCCGTATAGTATTTTTCACAATTTCAGTATAATTTTGTATTTATATTTACATAACGTGAAAATTGATTAACATATGCGAGAGACGACAAGCGAAGCGATAGGTTCGACTCCGTATATAAGCATGAGAGCAGTAATAGTCCAACTGATTAATTTTTGGATTTCCCATTTTATCCACATGTTCATCCGTAACATTAAAATGGTTGGACTATATTTTAGAAAATGAACGCTATTTTTCTAATCTTATCAATAATAAGTGAATGATACAAATCCCGACGCAATGTATAAATTGAATACCAACAAGATTTGCACTCAAAAGGTGCCGCACTTAAAAAGAGTTTCAATTTTAAGGTACCTATTACATAATAAAATTATTGCACTTAGAAAGTGTTGCGTTCAAACTAGGAGGACGCAACATACTCATTTATAAAGGGTTGGGTATAGGCAATTTTTAAGACATTTTTGAAAATATAAAAATTAAAAAATATTTAAATATACTTTCAAAGTAATTTAAATTGTTCTCGTGTTTTTACCACTTTCTATTGCAGTGTAACACGATATTTATTAAAAAAATAAATAAATATAGACAAAATATTTTTAAAGTAATTTTAAAGTAAAAATACTAAGTATCAAATCAATAAAGAATAAAACTTTGGAGTGAACCTCATTTCGGATTTTAATATATTAATTTAAAATGAATATTATTCATTTTAAATCTTCTTCTTATAAGAGGACGCTAAACACCTACTTTTTCATGTTTATGAAATAACGAAAAATAAAAATATAATAATTTAAAAGTATTTAAATATACTTATTTTAAAAGTAATTTAAAATTGGTCCCGTAAAATGTTTTATTCGCATAGAAGAGAACGTAATCTATGACTCAGTGTTTTTATTTCTTTATAAATTGTCTAAATTTTATATAATAAATGTCTAAAAAGAAAACATAAAATAATAAAAGTTTAACAGTTAATTACTTCGTATATCTATGATCCACTTACTTTATTTGAAATTTAATAATAAAACTGAAATTACTTCAATATTTTTTTATTATATTTCATAAACAAATGACTCAAATTCAAAATTTGGTTGAGATTGATATGTTTCTACGTAGGTACATTATCATTAGTTTAACAATATATACATAGCGATATCAAATAAATTATATAAATTTAATAGGATTTTTTAAAAATATATACCAATTTAAAAAATTAAAAATACTGAATAACAAGTTAAGACAGCTCATTCTGCGAGCGTGCTAAATGCTCGGTTTTTAAACGTATTTTCAACAAAATATTCAATATAAAAACCATGAATATGGGGATATTAGGTGTCTAAACTTATGTTAAGAAACATAAAATAAAATAACTAGGAATATAATATAAAATAGGAAAAACGATTAAAATCACTCTAACTTACAGTACGTATGTATTTTTTCATGTAAGGTTCATATCCAGTTATAGATTTTTTATTTTTTTTGGTTCAAAAAACCTGAGTGTTATCAGTTAAGGACATCCGGGACAACGGATGCAAATTTACAATTTTGCTTCTAAGTTTATGCAATCGTATAGTGTTATTTTCAGGAAAGAAAAAAATATATATTAAGATCTAACGAAAAAATAATAATATTCGCTACAATAATTCAATCCGATAAAAACATTGATGGATGTCCTGTTTATACAACCAATTTAAATTCTCTTATTTTTCAGAATACACTGAGTAATTATTTTAACTAGAATACCTACTTTGATTTGATTTAACTCAATAACAATTTAATAACTTAATTTTGTTTAGGTACATCTTCTATAATTATTTTTTAAAATATACTGGAATATCTGTGAGTATTACTGAACTCAGTATAATACTGAACGCCTGAACATAGCTATATATAGACTCAACGATTTATATATATATATATATATATACCCATTAAAATAATTTAAATAATCATAATTCATAATATATAATATTTTGACTTGTAAAATAATTTACATTTTATCGCATACATCTAGACTGTAACTTTCTCAAAATTAAACACATATATGCGATAATTGAGTAATACATTTTAAGAAATTACACCATATTTCCACAGTTTCACTTTAAAAGATGGATAGATTATTAAAGGCATAAATGATTTTGGAATTATTAAATATTTTTTATTGCTATGTAAGTACGATATTTGTTGAAAAAAAAACATGTTTACGCATTTTTCATTTTTAATAACTTGAGAATATTGTAGAACGATGAAATAAAAAATAAACGATAAAAAATTTAATTATCTAGCGACCTACTTAGCCGATCTTTGATTTGTGCATTTTTACACGTTTTATGAGTTGTTATTTTTTTTTTAATAACTATAAATCTTAAAAAAAAGAAATATATCAAAAAAAGTTTACATAGGTCACTAGATAATATTATTAGCTATTATTAGCTTTTTGTTTAGTGTTCCTAACATGTTTGTAAGTTGTTAAAAATAAAAATGCTATTGCAAGTTATACATTGAAAATTTGTAGGATATTTTATTCTGTGGTACGACGTCCTTTTAACAAATCTTGAAAAGTGTAATCGAAACTTGTTATCAATAATTAAATTGTGTTGCAATATCGTGTTCCACGTGAGGTGCAATATGTTTACTATTTGTGTAAACACATAGAAAAACTCGCATTGTGCCAGTGGAAACTGAGTTCGAGAAGGTGAAAAACACTATTGGTTATTTTACACATTTTAACTGATAATGAACATTATCATTCACTATACCTTTCTCCACAAAAGAAGATAGTCGGCAAATTAAGATTTGAATAATTTTTTTTATTATTATTTATAAATTTGCTGTTTTTTTTTTCAATTTGTCCCAGTCGGCAAATTGGTGAAATCTTTGATGACATTTTTTTTTGTCGTCAAATCAATTTAGACAATATTTCTTAGACTCGTCCTTGCTGCTATGCCAATTGTGTCCGCATAAATATCGTATATGGTATAGGTAATGTAACAAGTTTGAAGTTAGCTTTTTATAGTGTTTTATATATTATCTGTGAATTTATATCTATAAAGTATTTCAAAGTCATTTTATTTATGCTGTATATCACACTCGCACTGTGAAATTCATAATATTACCAAGGTAGTTAAAATATATCTATCTTAATTCATAAATAGATAATAGATACAAATTATAACTTATTTACATTTTCATGAAAAGTCAGTTTATTTTATAAAACAAATTTATCGTACGTCACGAGTGTTCTATAAGATTTTTCAAATCAGTGAACATACCAATGAACATTAATGCACATTAAAGTTTAGTAATTGAATATAATATAAATAATCCGAATGACTTGAAAATGTAATTTGAAATAAAGTTCACGTGTTTTATATAGGTACCTACCTAATACCTATTTATAAACACACACACACATATGAGTATACGAATACATAATTTATAAACGTATTCATCACGTATACTTATTATATATTTTCCATTCTTACATCGTTCAAGACCTCTGCAGGATACAAAATATGTATTTTTATCTTTAACATTTTGATTATTAAAGACGTACATTGTGCAAGGGAAGGCGAAACACATACATATACGTATAGTATAATGTAGTTAAATCTCCGATAAGGATATAAAATGTAATATGCATTTCGTAACCTAGCTTATAATGATTTGTCTCTACACTTATAATATATCCGATATTTTTTTGTTATCCAATTGTTGATCTCACTACGACAGCATATTTATTTATATTACAAAAAAAAAAAAAAAATGACCTATTCTTTACATGTATTCATTATTTTACAGACTACATGTCTACATATAATTCATTACTCACTATAATGGAGCTATAAATAAACGCGTGCGGAATAAAAATAAAATTAGTATTATTCTGTAATATAATAAGTAACGCTGAATGTGTAATTTTTCATATGTCTGTTTTTTTTTTCTTTACGGTTTTCTGAATTATTTAACAAAAATATTAATAATTTTTTATAATACCACTTTGATGTTCATGAAAATTACAATATCTTGCCTATATACTCAATATCACTTAATACTTACCATCACGTCATAATTTTTTATTTTTTTTTAATATTCTATGGCGAGAACCGGAAACTTGACTACTTAAAGGTTATAAGTTATAGATGTTACAATGCGTGGGTGATTTAAGATATTAATATGGAAGTAACAGCATTTTATACGAATCACCTAATAAATTGAATAGTCAGACCAAGATTTTTAATATTAAATAAATACGTTTTATTACTAGGAATTAACTTAGAGATCCAATAATTAACAATGTAATTCTTTTTACCAGATCCCGTTTTAATATGCAGCCGGACAAGTTAACACCATTAGTCCATAAATAATAATCCTTCGGAATGTCACTCGCCTCGGAGACAGCTTACTTAAAAGTTATATTTTTATTTTTACATTATAATTAAGAAAGGATCAATTTTCATTTTATTTTGATTAAGTAAAAATCAAACCACCATATATTCTATACTCTATGATATTAAAACATTTAAACATATATATATTCTTCTTATATTAATAATTAAACTACTTAAGGCCCTCAAAATCTCTTATACATTTTTCATGACCTCAGTACCTGACACCAATTATCAAATCAATAAAAAACAACATTTTGGAACGAACATCATTTCTGTCTTAATTTATTAATTAAAAAAGTTATTGTAGGTGTAAAAAGTTATTTTTTTAAACTTTTTTAAGCTTTAATAACTTTTTTTATATTAAATTTAAAATCCCAAATAAGGTTTACTTTAAAATTTTATTATAAGTATTTTAATTCTAAAATTATTTCAAGAATCCGTTTTAACAGTTTTGCATAAACTGCTTTTATTTCTGAAAATCATTGGTGTAGCGTAATTTTAAAGTTTTTTACAATCAAAAAGACAGATGTAGATAAATATAATTAGGTGTACACACTCCATGGCTTATAAATTATAATTACGATATAAGACAGTGTAATATTTAAACATACAAAATGCCATAAACTAATGAATAATGACATTATGCATATTGAATAATTTATGAATGAATTTTAAATGAGAGCCTAACCGCAAAAGTTTCTCAAATTTTGACTTTTCTGGGTTTTTTAGAATAACTATAAAGATCACAAATGGATTTTTCTAAATTTTAGTAAGCTATATATTATATGTGGAAGATCGAGCTGTTTATATGGTTTATATTATATATAGCCGTAAAATAACGCGATAAATGCATTTGAATTCGAATTTTTATTTTTTACATAATTTGTTTATTGTTTTGATATTTGCTGACAAAAAAAAAAACCCCCCGGAGGCTATGGAGGAATGTATACCTATATACGATTTATCTATTCCTATATACCTATATGAATTAGATTTTGTGCAGCGTTCTTATTTACAGACTGGAAACTATAATAGTGTCACGGAAAGTAAACAGACAAGGTTGTCTAGATGTCCACGGACAGAATAGTTCGGCGCATACACAAATGCAGTAGGTATAATAATTCGTATTTTTTCTTGGTATATCGTCGTCTGCATACAACTTCGTATGTTATGTGATGTTTTTTTACGATTTCATACATATTTTGATCGATCCGACCGATTGTCTCGCATTCAATCCGATAGACCTATTATTTGGAGATGCAAAAAAAAAAAAAAACAAAAATGATTCGCCTATAATATTTTCCAATTATTATCGAGTAACAATGGTATACCTATATACATATTATATACTATAATATATATTATTATCTGACGTCCACCTTCCGTAGACCCTAGATCGCGCATTGTCTAGACTCTAGACTATGCCGGTTATGCGGCCCGTCGTCGCCGACGCAACATTAGCTAATGCAACGTAGATTTATGTTAGGTATACAATTATTGATACACAGAATACAGAGTGATTTGTTGTTCCGGTTTAATATAATATTATAATATATGTTGATGTCGTTTTGTCTAGCGCTTATCTAAGCCATTATATAATGGTGTCTACCCGTCGAGTTCGTTTAAAAATTCATGTATATATAGACCCCGGTATATATACGCAGACGCTTGCAGACGCACACACATGTACACAATATACACGTTGCACCGAAGTCGAAAAATCATTGTTTTAGATCACTTTTAGCATAACATTATTATTTCTATCGTGTGTATATCTTTCAACAATGGCCTTTTCACTATTCTAGTTGTCAATACATAATATTATAAGTACATACCTATATATACGTATATATAACAATATAGTCGATATCGTTCGATTTTTTCGATAATCCGTCTGGGCGATTATATATTTTTTATATTAGCCGTATTGATGTAGCCTCTATTTTACACCAATATAATATGCGTTTTTCTAGAAAGTCGAAATTGGTATCAGTCGCATCTTGCTGCCCCTACAGAATAAAAAATGATATTATTGTTTTTTTTTTTTTAATTGTATAATTACCTATACATTGTTTTCCGGAATACAATTACTATATACGGATATAACCAATTACAAAATTAACAACAATAACATTATTTATGCAAACATATTAACTAAAAACCTAAAATTTCGCCATGAAAATATACTTGGTAAAATTGAAAAAAAAAAATACCGAGTTAATCAACAAAATTACCGCCACCATAAGTAATTGAAGGGCACAGGAAAAAAACCAGAAAAGTCACTTTTTCCCAAAATGGAGATTTTGGTGCCAAAAAAATTGTATTGACGTATTGAATGTATCTTTCAAGCCACAGGGAAAAAAGTAGGTTAGTCTACTATCGGGACTTTTGGCGTACTGGAAAAGTAAACTGAAACTGGGAAAGAACCAGGCAAGTCATCTTATCGAGTTACAATATTATTCGATGCGCTGTGATTATATTTTTAGACATAAAGAGTTTAATGAAAAGCTGTGTGGAATTTTTTCAAAAATTAAAACACGATTGATATAGTATAAGTATGCATTCTGAGTTTTTTAAGATATTACAATTTTTTAAAGTTGGTACATTTTTGAAAAGCTTACATGCCTAGTTCTTTTTCTGTTTCATGACTTAACTGGTTTTTTCACTGAAAATATAGGAGTGAGGACAACTTTTTTATAATAAATCAGTTTGTTTGTTTTTAAAGGTTTCAAATTTATTTTAATTTTATTTAATACATATCAGACTTTAACATTTAAGCTTATTTGAACTTTTTATTTTGATAAACATTTTGAAATTAAAAACTTGATTTTAACAGTTTACAAAGAAATGACTATTCTGCTTCTTTTCCTGTACCCTTCATTTTATTCAATCAACAATTATCAATTTTAGCACATATTTAGTTTAATGTTTTTAAAATTAGGTACATGTTATCACATAATGATGTGTTTTTTTAATTTTATAATAATGTATTTTAATTACCTATTACAATTAATAATAATTTTTTTTATGTATGTATACATTATTTTGAATAGAAGACTGAAGGAATAAAGTAAAAGTTTTTGGAATGAAGAGGTTTCTGATATGCAATAGATTTTAGTTTGTTTATTTTTATTTAAATTTTTGAATTTCCAAGTAGTTTTCAACAGCGTAACGAAAATGTTTTATTAATTGGAAAATACTTGTCATGGTTACCGACTTATGGGTATATTTATTTATATATATGTATATACACGTCTTTGGGTAAAAGGAATTGAGTATAGAGGTTTTTGAATAAAATTATTATAATATTTCAAAAGAAAATTAATTTTATATTTGGTATTTTAAAGACGTTGTTTTTCGATTTCCATCTGATTTTTGTCATTTTGATTAAAAGGCATTTGGGGTACTATATGGGTTATATATATTTTATTATCTCAGATATTTTATTAATACAATTACGTATTTTTAATAATAATTCAATAATAGAATATATTATGTTAAAATTATCACTAAAATATTAAAAAATGTATTTATAAAATTGTTTCTGACGATATTTGGTAATAAATATATTATATAGTTTTTTAAATAGTTTACTTCGAAAATATGTTTAAATTAAAACGATTAAAATATACAATAAACCATTCTTGCAAGTGACTTATTTTTTATATGGAGTGAACTGCTTTTTAAAGCTAATGTTTACGGTTTAGCATCAGATAATAACGTTTTTTGTCTATTGCCTTTTAATATTTTTTTCCCGTAAATTGCAAAAATATCTTACATGTATAAACATATTTAAAAATATTAAAGACGTTTGTGATATTTTTTAAAATAATTTTTGTTAAGTAAACATTTATAAATAAATAAATAAATGTGTGGTAGAATTTCACAATACTCAATACGAAAAATTGGAAACAATATTTTATTGTTGAAGTGTTTATATTAATATATGATAATGGATTCATTTTTATAATATAAATTAATTTGTTACTATACATTAAAAGAAATACAATAAAATTATTAACTATACATTTTACCATTTAAAATATTTTTGTATATATCTACTGTTCCAGAAACTCTTTTTTTCGATTTTTATTTTGGGTTCAACGTATTGTAATGCACCGATTCCAAAACTGAAATCAGAAAATATTGTTCATGTTTTTTTTTTTTTAATTATGGCAATTTTAAATTTGTGAGTTGAATATTTAGGTAATATATCTACGTTACGTGGTATATAATTTGTTGGCCGGACTTAGTTTCGAAGTGCTGCATCTACTTACTATTTATGTTGGACCAGGGTGGTCCCATGGTAGTCAAACTACCAATATTATTACAATATATTTGGTTAATATGAGTACATTCTTTGCATTTTAAGGTGAACAGTATAATGCATATTATACTGTAACATATAAATTATAAAAGCCATTTTTAATTAACTATAATAAAAGGATGCTACACAGGTTATTTTTGGTACTATAAAACACGCTAAATTTGATTGCATATCATTTTCATATAAGTGAATTTAGAGAGCCAAATTACCTATTTGATGATATTTGTATTGCTGTGATGGAAAATTTACAAAATGAAAACATTTTCAAAATTTTTTAAGGTCTATATGAGTATATAAGCGTTGATACATTTTCTTTATCTGACTATTTATTTATTAAATATTTTAGACTATTTATGACTGAACAGAGTAGAAAATCTGTTCTAGTTATATACAGTATATAGCAGGTTTTGTATAATTATTATAATACAGTTTTATTTATTGAACATCAATTATTATTATTTAGGTATAAATCTACTTTACTTGGGCCTTATTTTTAGTCACTATTGATGTACGGTAGGTTAAATATACTACGATAGGTATTTAACCAGTTATTAGTAGTTAGGGTACTTCATAAAATAAAAATACAATCACCTAATACCATGTGATAAAATAGAGTGATACTATACTATGTATCGTGTGGAAATTGACACATGACAGGTTTATGAATAATTTAATATTATCTACCCATTACCATTATATTGTTCGATATTATTAGAATTAGTATCTACAGGCTATAAATAGCTTCTGGGATTTTTTTTTTTTTTAATAATTATGTATCTGATCATATAAAAAATTAACTTAAAGTGCTCATACAGCTCAAAATGTATTTACTAAATGAAAATTCAAACGCTAACATTAGATTAAAAATTATCTGAATGCGTTTCTGAAATTAAAAATGGGGGCTGCTATTCAAAAATCAAAAGTTGATGGATTATGGTACATCATAACTGGTGAAAATTATAAGACTATACAGAGATATTCATTAGTATAGGTAATGTCTAATGTTAAAAGTGTCTAAATATTTAATTTATACATTATGCATATATAAAATTAATATTATACTATTATTATTATACAAGTATAATAATAATATTATATAAATATAAAAATACCTAAATATAAATACTTACTTATGTTAATTTTTTATTAAAACAATAATTAAGATTCAAATCGTTAAAATTATTCATTCCTAGTAAATTATATTTGGCTACATTTTACGTTTTTAAATATGAAGTACCGACCCCTTATTTATTAATAATTATTATATTTTAATTTGATAGGTTTATTAAATATTTTTTATATTTATGAATAAACTTGAGTTTAATGAAAAGTTAAAATTCAATAAGATAATTATTTTTTATTTACTTATTATTTTTTAATATATTATTCACTTTTTCATCCTTGTGCAGTTGTGCACTGATTTTAAATTTAAATCATTGTCTCTCCTACATTATTTTCCTTATAGGTAGGCACTAATAATAATAACGAGTAAAGCAGCCAATGACGACTGACAATATACTCTAAGGACATAATACTATTAAATGTATTATTATATTATAATATTACTATCATAGTAATATAAAGTAATTAAATATATGCAAATTAGTGAGTTAGGTTAGTGATTTTTGAACTAAATGTTATTGTTATTAATATATCAATACAATACTATTTTGTACATTGTATGGTGATTGGTGAACTACTCAAAGACGTTGCAGAAATGCTCATGTGCAGTGTAATCATTATTGGTTATGCGGTCGTCGCATCATCCAATACCTTGTATTTTGTATAAGTCAAAATGCCACACAACTTTTTTGAAATTTGTTTAGTAGGTATTTTTAAATGGTCGATCGTTTCAAATAAAACACATCCGATCGACGGTTTCAAAATAAAATTTAAAATAGATTTAAAATCGCGATCGATAATGTCTGTACTATTGTGGAACAGATATATCGGTGTATACTATATATATATATATATGTAGATAGATTGGGTTCTACAGTGGTAGGTATAAGTAGGTATATATATATAATAGTTGTGAGTGGAAAATGGGGACACTTTGCTCTCCCCAGGATCTATTATATTACGATTTGATTAATGAATGAGGGGTGGGATAATTAATATAAAATGTATTTATCGCTTTCCCTCCACAATTTTTTCTTCAATTCCATCACTATATATTATACGGTTCTACACCAACGATATAATGTCGTATTTCACATAGAAGTGCGTGCGATCGTATCGACTGGCTATAACTGAATATAATACGTGTTCGGAATTTAAAGGTGTGCAGGTTTACGAAGACGTATATAGTATATATACCTTATATAGTAACACACGAAAATATGCGGAATCTTTCAGATGACCATTATTTGGAAAGTGTGCGGTTATGATGACCACCGGTTGTTATTGCGACGGTAAACGGTCGTAGGTAAATTCGTTTGTAACTGCAGGGGGTGTACGCGTCGTCCGATCGGGATCGACACAATGATCGATATACGATTATAATAGCTGATGATGATGAGGGTCGCTGCCGCCGTCACCATTCCCACGTTCTGGAACGTCCGTTCTGACTTCCCCGAAACGGCCACAGTAGTATATTTTGATTTTGACCGACGCCACCTAAGCGAAATCGGCACCGAACTTTTCGTCTACGTGTTCGATATTATTTATGACGATAATTCATTTAAATTATTCTCTTCGCCGTGATGCGTTCGACGATTATTATTATTATTATTATGGACACGGATCTCAATTCTTCAGACCTCTCGCCATCAAGTAAAATATTTAAACGTATAGGTTTAATATCCATAGATATCCATTGGAGAGCTATGAAGCGATATCCCCAATTTATTATTATTATTATTTTTTTTTTTTGAATTTCAACAATATAACTATACCGTCTGAATAAATGCCCGTTCGGCGCACAATTACAGGTCTATTTATGAATTACACGGATTCGAACCATTATCCAAACGTCGTACTCGATTCTGTTGTAATTTGAGAGCGATTGAAGGATGCCTATATACATTGACGCGCCCCCTATGCGTTCGTGTTCCGGGTAATACCAGGCTACAGAAGTCCTTTTACTTATCTACGAATTGGACCGATTTCGTAAAAAAAAAATACTTTCATAATAAAAATGATGTCCATTGCTGGTAACCATTACTAATAATTTCTACCAAGGCCACACCTATCTGTCATGTAAATAATGTTATCATACAATTTTTAATACTTCTATACATTTATTAGTTGTGTTATTTATCTTATATAATACTGTTTTTAAAAAGCCGAATGCATAAATTCATATAAATAAATAAATAACTAATAGTACCTAAATTATAATATAATATTTGATCTATAAATTTATTTATATTTTATGTAAGAGATAAGTACGCCTACTTTAGGTATAGAGCAGGGCTTCATTTACTAATTCAGTGGCCTAGGATAAGTTTTTTTCCATAAAAATCGAGGACTTAGCTACGGCCTGTCCCTGGGCCCGGATTTTCTCTTCACGAACGACTTGCACGGGAACATGTGAAGTGGTCACCATCTCATTTTCGGCGATCTCGAAATGGCTAGATATAGGTACATAAAAGCCATACTTATTTATTTTTGAGGTGTAAGCCGTGGACCAAAAACTTGATAATAAGAGTAAGAGGAGATAAGAAAGCAGGAAAGAGATTAGAAAAGATATATAATACAATTAAATTACGAATAATATATAGGTATATATTATAAGTATAATAGAAATATTTTTTTATTAAACATTTTTATTTAAGAATATTTTTAGATTCTTTCAATATCAATATAATGATAAAATATATAACATAATAAGAATTTGAAGAGACAAGAATTAAAAAAAAAAAAAGCGAATTTAATCATTCGAAAAAAACACGATCTCAATGTATGATAATTTATATGACAACCATCTGATCAATACTTAATTTTGTTTTATTTTTAAATTCCATCCACCGGCTGTCAATTGAAAATTTGTAAATAATGGTTTTATCCATTCGAGACTATAAACAACGCGAGCAATTCGACGGGATGCAATCAAAATATATTACAAAACAAGTTTTTTTAGAATCTCAAGTTGCTAATTAGTGTTTAGATAATTTATCGACTTTAAACTATTAACTAGTATTTTTTTCTAATTTCATATTATTACAATCTCATAAGTCGTAAGAATGTAAGATGTATAGATAATATATAATAAAATTATGTAATAATAATTATATAATATAATAGATGATGTAATATAAGATATATCCTAGCCCACGTAGAAATAGATAAATTTATACTAATGGGTAACGATCAAGATTTTTAAAAATATTTTTTTGATGTTATTATAAACAAATTTTTGTTGTTGATGTTATTGTTATTTTGTTTTTGTTTCAATTATAATATTTATTATAACCAAAACAAATATTACAAATATATAAATACTCGATTTTGGATCTATCCTTAATATATACGCACTATATACCTCTAATTATCGTTACTATACTGTTTATGTTGGCGTGTGCCGTGTGGACCACGTTCTCCAATATCTTCCATTTGTTATCTCAACAGCTGTTCCAGAATACTATTTATTGTAGTGTTCAGAACGTATATATTTTATTGATTACTGCGCTTTTTTCTTAACATATGTTAATCTCCAAATGACTTTTCTACCCTACTTACATGACACAAATGCAAAAAATAAAAATAAAGAAACCTTAAACCACCTATTTTGATCAACAATGGCTGTGTTGTCTGTTATACAAAAATTCACATAACGTCGCTCAAAAAATCTAGACTAGAATCTAAACTTATTCATAGAAAATCTATATCGTCAGCGAAATATGTATAATATGCACCATACGTTTTTCGACCAAAAGAAATCATTATAGTATAATATAAGCAAATATTTTAAGCTGGCCAATTTTTTCATCCTTCAGACATTTTTTGTTAAAACCTTAAATTACGTATGGTATTTTTCCTTTATTCTAAGCTCAGATCAACTGTTTTCCTTTTAACCTAAATATAATAACATAATTTTCCCTTTACTCCTAAAACTATTATTATTTATCTATTATATTACCCTTTTCACCAGTTCGTATTTCCGCAATCGAAATTTAAAAAAAATATTTATTTAGAATTAGCTGTATAAAAGTAAATAGTGCGTATATATCACGTACATGTTATCTAATCAAAAGATTGAAATGTATAATGTGTAAAGTCTAGCTTTATTGTTTTACCATGTAAACAGTAGGCATTGGATTCCGAGCGAAGCGGCTTTAAAATTATGTATTTTTTGTATATATGTAAATAATTTTTCAGGTAGAAAGAATAAAGTAAGAGTTTTCAGGTACAGAATTTTCTGATCGAAAATTTGTTATAATTTATTCTTTACAAAGGTCATTTTTAAGTTTTTAAACGTAAGATTAGATAACTTGTATACATCACCATTGTGTCCGTCCGCCAGTCCGTAGTTACAAATACATAGTCACGATTGTTTATTTAGTTACTAGGGAGATAGACATAATTCATTTTATAATATTTTTATTTAGTTCCGAGGGACATTGTTGATTTAGTAAAACGAATAATATCTACTTCCTGGTAAACGAATCAACAAACTCTCAATTAGTGATGTGAGTAAAGAATATTATTACCAAACAATATTCTCACAAAGTAACAAAAACCTGCAGTGAAAATTAAATAAATTAAAACGTTGTAATTAAATTTGGTCATAAATTCTGATGGTTTCTGTAAATTTCTCAAATTTAATATAATCATAATTTATAATGATAAATAATAAAAACGAATCATATCGCCGATATTTTATATCGAATTGGACGGAAAATACGCTCTAACATATAATTAACAAAAATAACAATAAACTGGTAAGTGATAACCACGTTTTATGTGACAATACGTGTCTCAAAATTGTGCTCATAACTGTAATTGTCACTGTGATATACACTAGTTTGTACACAATTATTATTGACCAACGGACAATGTAGTACGTCTTATATTTTATAATTTTTAACAAATAATACTTATGTGTTTCTAAAATTATATCATAATCAATATTATAATATTATATAGGATGAGTGTACCGGTTGTGGCCTTTTAAGTTATATATTCTGTTTAAGAATAATTTGAAAAAATTGAATAATAAGAATACATTTAGACAATTGTTTATCAATATATCAATATATTATCATTCATCGTTCATTAGCCATTAATAATAATGAAATTCGATTATTATTATTACTATAGTTGTACAATTATGGCCACATCAATAATACTAAAATTAATTAAATTAGCAAAAATATTATATAAAATGTTTTAATTATTAAAATATGGTAAAAAATGAAAATTATCAAAAATTATCAATTTTAGAGAATATTCTATCAAAATAGTATTACCGTAACTTTACGGTTATTGTCGTAACTTAATTTGTAACTATCCCCGTTGTGTTAATCCGTAAGTCTGTAGTTACTAGTACACAGTCACAATTATTACTAAGGTGATATATATTTTTTATTTTGTAAAGTTTTTTAGATTATTATTTAGGTATATAATTTATTAAAAACGTTAAATAATTAAAAATTAAAAATTGCGAATTTAGCACTCTAGCATAGTGGGCTTAACCTAACCTAACTTGTTTAAACTTCTAAATATAAATTTAGACACCTTATATCCCCGTTGTGTCCGTCCGTCTGTCTGTAGTTTACATATAGTTACGAGTTTGTTGATTTGTTTATCAAGGAGTAGATATTATTCTTTTCATTATATCATATTTTTAGATTGTTATTAAAAATACGTTTACAAACTGGGAATTTATCACGTGGCCGTAGCTTTCCAAACTTGTTTAATTTTCTAGATGATTTTAAAAAGCATAACGAAAAACTGCCAATTTTAATAAAAACATTTTATAAACTATTGGGAAATAACATATAAATGATTTATATATGTATGTATTTACCTATGTTTTCGAATAAAAAGATTTAAATAGGAGTTTTTAGTAAAGAGATTTTTAATATAAAATTAATTCTGGTTAATATTTTAAAACTTCTTTCTTTTGCGGTAATTTTCTGCAGTTTAAAAAAATCCCTAACAAATATTATCAAAAAATATTATAAATTTGAAAATTAAAATTCCAGAAAAACCAAATATTTACTATAACACTATATTGACATCATAATCTTTTATATAATAGAATATATACATTTAAAAGCTTTTTGACAACTTTTCAGTTTTTTTTATAAAATTTTGAAATTTGATTTGTTTCTTTATATGGCTGTATACTTTTCGTGGTAGGAGTCAAGTAGAATTTTTCGAGAATTTTTTTTTTTTAGAAGTCGTTCGAACAACTATTGTAGTAATTGGTATTTTAAATAAGTTACGAAACCCCACTCTGCGAGTGTGATAAATTCCCGGTTTCTAAAGTATGCTAAATAACAATTTAAAAATATTATAAAACAAAACAAATAATATCTATCTCCCTGGTAACCAAATCAACAAACTCGTAATAATGTACTAGTACTACGGAGTATGGACAGATGGAAAAACGGACACAACGGAGATATAAAGTCTTTAAACTTACATTTAGTAACCTAAAAGTTAAATTTTCAATTTTATTATCTTGATTGTTTTCATAAGCGCCAAGGAAAACGACCGAAAATAACGGATAATTTTAATAAATCGAAAAATAATATTACAACGAACTTCTTTCAGAATCATTTTATTGAAAGAAATGATTTAAAATGAGTATTATCCGACGAGCAAAATGTTCCCACCCCTACTGACCAGTTTTTTTAGGTTTCTAATAAATTATAGTTTATTGATTTTATTATTTATTATATATTAATAATATATATTATATAGATATTATATATATATATATATATATAATATATATATATTATTCGTTTTTATATTAAAAATTTAGACGTATATCATTAATTTGTTTATCTTTACAATTCGTTACTGCAGTTATAAATATCAATATTTAAAATTTTTATTCGTTTTTTTAGTTTTAGGTTTCTATGCATAAGTATATAGTAGGATAAATAAATTATTTTAAATTTGTTTATGAAATTATAGTTCATTATTTAAAATACGTTTAGTAATTAAGAATTGAATGCTCTCGCAAAGTGTGCTTTCCGAACTTGTTTTAGGTTTCTAAACTAAACATACGTTTAGACACCTGTTGTGTCCATTTGTAGTTATAATAGTATATTGTTTCTTTTCTGGTATTCAAACCTAAGGTTGGTTTTGCAGTTTCCCATATTCTCTCGTATACTCGTCTCTATTACCAGCTGGCCTCTTCAATTCTTTGTTAATTGTGCATAGTTACAATTGTCGATTTCGTTATTAGGGAGACTAATATTATTTATCCTATAGGTAATATTATTATTACATAGTTACAATGAACATTGTTGATTTAATTACTAGGGTGATAGATATTATTCGCTTTGTTTTATATTTTTAAATAAAAAATAGTAAATAGTAATTAAATAATAAATAACAAGAAAATACTCTTGTGTTTAGAAAAAATTGAATTAAAAAAAATATATCAGTTCAAAATTCTATTAATATACTGTGTTTATAAGTTCGTTCAAAATTGCGCATGTGAAAACAGTAATATCAAAATTACTTATATCTATATCAAATTCAAAAGTATAAAATTGTATTATTTAGATTTTGGCCCATAAAAATGATATAGAATAGATTTTAAACAATTCCATAAATTATTTTTACGCCTAAGTATGATATAAGATAACACAAGCACTCGCAGTTGTATGTTTAATATATATATATATTATATATCGTATTATAATTTTTGTTTATTTATTTATTTTACCATAGATTACCATATTGCTTTTTAGTTGTAATAGTTATTAAGTAAGTAAAACACTATTACGATTATTACGATTTGTTCACATGCAAACATGATTTTTATTCACCTCATAGAGCCATCATTTGCTCAAAATTAAAAAGCTTGATTCACTGATTTAAATCAGTGATTGCACACTAAAAAAATATCACGAATATAAAATACCTTTTTCCACGATCAATACTATATATTATTGAATCTTAATATCTATTATTGTCTATGTATTTAACACCCCCTCCCCTCACCGTATTTTTTTTTACTACTCCATTGGATTGTTATTTAAAAACCGGGAATCTTAGCATGCTCGCTGAGTGGGCTTTCCTAACTTGTTTATTTATATTGATTTATTATAAAAAAAAATATCGTCATATATACTAAAAACCATAAATAGAAAACACTAAAATATTTTGAATTATTTTATTATTGTTATTAAATATATTCAGTACTTACTTATACGTGTATACTTATACTCATAAATGTATGATATTGTTTACGTAATGATTTAGAATTCAGTCGAAAAATATGTGGCTGTAGGTAAATTCAATACATTTCATACAATTTAAAAGCGAAATTATATTTTAAGTGATTTAAAAATAACTTCTTTGTGTACTTTTTAACACTATCTTTTTTTAAAAAAGAAATAATTGTAAACATTTCTGCTTCTATTGTAATACAAGTATGTGACGTATTCCAAAAATAAAATCTAACTTTACCTATGAAATCTACTACTCCTCTGCGTCAATGAAAATAAAATATTCACAAATACGAAAATAGTGTACCTATTTTAAAATAACAGAGTAAAAGAAAAACATTATATTAACCTGTCTTTGGTTAAATTTTAAATTATGCCTATACATGTATAAATATATTAGATTATTATATCTTTCAGTATATATTCTATATAGTTACGTTTATTGAATTTCCAAATACGTTAAATAATATATAATAAATAATTAAAACCAATAAGCCTATTTCTATAAATTTCTATTTAGATCCATATACCTGAGTACGTAAGTAGACTATTATCAGCAGTTTATAATCTCAGAATTAAGTTTAATTTAAATACCTTAAAAATATTATTTATTTTTATCTTAGACTAGGATAACTAGAATATAGTCGAGTCGCACTAGGATTCCTAGTGCGATTCTCGACTATAAATTTCAATTCGGTTTTAGGTATTGTTTTCATTACTGACTTTTCATTGGTGGTCTGTGGGAGGACTTTACCCTCAACTCCCCCGTTTATCAGAGACATGTTCACTGAGGGTGTCATATCCCCCATAGACTTTTTTCCTATGGATTTCAACATAAATCATATAATATTATTTTGTTTTAATTTTTTTTATAATGTAATATAATAGGTAGTATTTTTTATAATGAAAATCTTTAATTATTATTATTGTTTATTTATTTACGCCGACCGCCAATTTTCAAGGTTACAATATCTACAGGTCATGATAAAAATTAAATAACAGCTGTTATAATTATTTCACAAGATTAATGGTAGTACAGATAACTTAAGAGTACATAAATAATAATTACAACCGGTAGTAGTGACTTTTAAATCCTAAGTTGACAATTAATTACTTTACTTAATATTATATATTATATTATTATTAAATTATGGATTAATTTTACTACATTCCTAAGTAAGTATAATAAATTATAATTTTGTATGAATGGACACAGAACAATACAAAAATAAACAATAAATGTATTGTATTCATAGTCAAGTTTACACAAATGACATTTTATTTATTTAAATTTGATTAAATTAAAGATTTAATTAATTAAATAGATTTTTAAATTTTTAGAAAAATATCCCCACTCTTATTTTAAAATTTTAGTATGCCACTGCCGTCTATTAATTTAAACATAATATTAAATCCAAAATTATTATTTAATTTCATATTTTTTAAATATATATTTCAACAGTACCTATACCTATTAAAATTTCAATAAAATAAAATATTATAATAAAATTATATAATTAACTAAAACAAAAAAACACTTATATTCCAAAATTTTACTGAGGAATATTCTATTTATATTGTATTATAAGTATTATTACAATCCTTTAAAGGTATGAAGTCCCTAAAACCTTTATTTTCATAATTATGAGAAAGGATATATTCATAATATTGATTTTGACAAACGTGTGTTTTCTCAGACATTCCTCATTTTTTCTGTAGTTATTTTGTATGTGTAAAATACTAAGGTAGAGACTATATCTAAAGTATTAACCAAAAACAATTTGGTTTTAGAAATGTATAAATATCAAGAAACCAGTCGGGATCAAAATATTTAAAAAAATATAGAAATAAATGAAAACCATTTGTAAAGTCATGCAATTTTTCGCTCCTAAAATAACTTAAAAATAAAGAATCCAAAATAACTTAATTGTAAAATATTTTCACATTATCGATAACATGGCAACCTGCGAGACCGTGATAATAACAAATGTCCACTCTATTATAATATGACAGAATATATTCGTATTATAATATAGGCTTTCAACATAATAAAATTATATAATAAGATAAATGAAATGTATTCTATAATACAGATATCTGATGTAATGATGTTCTGTGATATTATACAACGAATACTAATGATTAGTTTCAGTATAGTATCTATAATATATGTAAATAATTTTTAAAAAAATTCGGGCAAGAAGGAGTGGAGGGATTATATCTTTTATATATAATATCCATTTTCTGTAATATATGCAGTATATTAAATATAATCTTTAGGTAATACATAAGTACAATTTGACTATCCTCGTATATTCGAAGGTTTTTGACGTTTATACATTTTACCAAAACTTTTTGAAAAATAAGAACGAATAAATACACATTTCTCACAAGTGACAAGTAATAATTGTGAGATATGATTATAATAATAAAAATAAAAATAATTTTAGGTACATTAGTATTTTGTCATATGAAATACTCATTCTGATGATTGACAATTATGTTGTATTTTTTATCTGCATACGCCATATTGGTTCTAAATAATTCGAAAAAATATACTTTATCTGTAATTTTAATCCAATTCCAATATTGTTATTAAAAATACCGGGACAAGATATAAGTACTAGATTAGAGATGTGGGAGGCACTCACCTCGTTTTATTTACCTCATTCTTAATTTGTAAGCCACTTTAACATATTATTATTTTTAATTTAATAGCAATGATTAATAATGCGATGATTGAATGATTGATTAAATAATCGATCCTAAATGGAACTCGATCACCAAGAAAATTTTGTCATTTTTGTCATAGTTTTACAGGATTATTTTAGGAAACTTTTTAATACATCAAAAATACCATCCAGTTCTCAATACACAAAAAATGTTAAGGATATTTTTCTGATCCACTAATGAAATAAAAAATACCTTTAAATAAAATCCAATTTAAATTAGTGGATCAAATTAACATTTTGGTAGGTACAAATTAACGTAAACTACACATAGGTACGACTTTAGCGCATATATTATATACTCCATATAATAATAGAATATACTCTACTATCATAAATAAAAAATTTTCCATCAAAAATCTTTTTATCCGAAAACCTTTTTTCAAAAGAAATATATTATTGTAAAACAATGAGATTCTTCGTTTTCCCAGAATCTAAATTTCAATCTTGATACTTATAAGTTATTAACCATTAACATAATTCATTATTATTTACAACCTATTTTACATAATATTTATAAATTAATAATTTTTTGTGGGTGACACTGTGATAACTGGAGTAAATAAATAATCCTGACCCCCGTTATTGTTGGAAAGTTTAGAAAAAGAAGATAATATTATATAAAGAATGTGGCAAAAAGATCACTCTAATTTTGCATCTTAATAAAACAAAATTATACACATTATCCAACATAATAGAAAAATAGAAGTAAATATTATAATACAGTTTTATTTTTATCTCATTTTAATAGTGTTATCCTTTATTACCCATTTACACACATCTTCACTCTAAAGCCATTGAAACATTTAAAATTAAAAAAAAACATTGATAATTCTGAGCAATTTTTCGACCAGAATGAGTCGAGTAAAATTTTTGAGTATAGAGCTTTTTTGATAGTAAATTAATTCGTGATAGTACTTTTAAGAAGTCATTATTGGATTTTTCCAGTAGTTTCCTTGAATATTAAGAAAATCTACTTTTTATAACGGAAATATTTTATAAATGTAGGGGAAAGAACAAATACAACTTTAATATGGTTACCTATTTTTTTGTTTTTATTTTTTACATTTTACACCAAAGTTCCACTCAAATTTTTTATTATTTTTTTTGTATGCAATGATTTATCATTGTATTAAGTTTAATATATATCTACTTTCAGTATGCTACCCGATATGAAGTATAAAATAAATACTGTAAATAGAGTGAAAAAATAAAAACAGTTATTAGTAGGATTTTATAATTTGTTGGAAAATAAAGTAATTATTTTGAACCATTTTTTAAGAAAATTTTCTAGAATTATTTTTAAATATTATATATTATATATTACCTATATTGATTAACGTTCAAGAAAATTTTGAAATAAAAGTAATAACTCGGAAAATAATTTAGTTGAATATATACTATTTTATGAATATATAATCATATAAGTAGTAAAAACAATGAAAATTAAAATATGAGAGTGGAAAAGTAGTTAAGTAAAATCATAGAAAACTAAATAAAAAATTTAAAACATTGACAAAAATATTTTTTCAAACAAATACTTTTGAAAATATAAACTATTATTGAATATTTGTATTATCTTCTTGGAACAAATTAATATCAGTAGAAAGTGAATTTGATATTTCATACTTTATATAAACAAACGGGTTTTGAACAATATCAAATACATTTTTGAAATTAGTATTTTAATAATTTTTTTAATTTTTTTTTTTTTTAGATCTATGATTATAAAGTTTCCAGTGTAGTAATCCTCTATGGAATGATAAGGATTCCTATAAACTGTGGGCCTCCATGCACTTATCCAATGTTTGACTTATTGATGAAGGATAGGAAACAAATAGAATAACCTAAGGGATTCTTAGTATTAATAAGACCTTGATGGAAATCGAGTATGAAACAGAAATAGGATTGTCTTCAGGTCTTTCGGTGCTATTAGGTCTATAATTCTAATCACCGATATTAAACTTCTCGACAATGATTCATAAACGATAAAATAACTTATATTAATTATAGGGATCCGCAATTGCAGTTATGTCAACACTAATAAGTTTGAAACTGTTGTCCGAAACCATAGTACACAGTTTAGAAATCACTCGCAATACTTAGTGCCAGAAATGATTGTAAAAGTGATAAAACAAGTTCGGAAAGCCCATTCCGGAAGCGTGCTGAATTGACGATTGGTTTCTAAACGTATTTTATACAATAAACCATAACTTCATAAACAATTGTAAAACAATTTGTTTAATCTACTAAACTTAAAGAAAACACAAAAAAAAATATTGATATTAATAACACCACTGCAACGATTCGATGTCCCTCTTAACTGTATGTACTAGATAGTATAACTATAGATGACAATACGTATCGATGAAACGGACACAACTGGGACATAACCTTATGTTTAGAAACCTAAAACTGCAGGACACGTTTACGAATGAATATAATATATTCATTATACTTATTGCGACGATAAGGGCGTGATTTAAATATTATATAATTTAATTATTTCCGAAATCGCAATATTATATTAACTATCTTGTTTATTATTTTTTTTTTTCATCGACTTTTAAAACCAGAAAGAGCAACTTTTCGCCTCCCCTTGAAGTATAACGGACAATAATAATAATAATAATAATAATAACACTACAACGTTTCGGTATAAAAAATACGTTTTTTCGGCGGACTCGACGTTATATATATTTAAAAAAAAAAAAAAAAAAAAAAAAAAACGGGTGGCGAAATAAAAAAACAATAACAACAACAACCACAACCACAACCACAACAACCACGGCTCGGGTGGAGGTAGGGGGGATGGACGGATCGGTCGCGCGTAAGGATTCGTCGAAATATTAATTATATATCCGTCGGAATCGCGGCGTCGGCCGTATATAATATTATTATTATGTGTGTGCGTGCGGCGTTGCGCGTACGATAATAAATATCGGCGCGAAACACCCGCCAAGGACGTCTGTCCCCGCGGCCACCGTACCCATACAGAGGGAGTGTGCGCCGGAGACCGCGGCGGCGCGCGAGCGACAGACAGAGCGAACCGATACGATCCATTGTCGTGTACGATCTGCCGCCGTCTAGACGATTATGGTATTTTTCGCCTTTTTATTTTCGTACCGTTTTGTGCGATGCGTACACACGTGGCATTTATGTATTATTATTATTATTATTATTATATATTGTGTTTTGTACGCACAAAAACACACACATGTACATATTATTATATATATATATATATATATATATATATAATATCGTGTATACACGCGTTCGTTTGCACTGTCGTCGCGAACGTACAAATACATTATTATACGTATAAATACACCTATATAATAATATATACCGATCCGGATCAGCGTCTGCGGTCGCGCCCGACCAGACGGTCCGCGACGACGTCCCGAAAATATTCGAAAACGCACATGTTCGCCCGGCGTTCATCGGTAGGTATAGTATACACGCGCGCAGAGAGAGAGAGAGAGAGAGAGAGACCGGGCGCACATCGTCTGCACAATGACTCATAATAATAATAATATCTCTTCTCGGCCGTTTCGTACCCGCGACATCTTTCTTTTCACGATTTATTTTTTTCCACCGCACGCCTTCATTATATATAATAGGCATTATATACATTTATTATTGTAATACATTATTATGAAAATATATACGGTTATATACGCGTGGTACAATATGTACGAAAAGGTTTTTTTGCAGGGGTCCGGAATCCCGAACATTCTCGGAAACCTGTCGGGCGCCCGCTAGAGACGTAATTAATAACGGTCGACCACCTCCGAAGAAAACGTTATACGGTGCGCGCGCGTTTTCGAATCTCGCACCTCCCCCGCGACGCGTATACAGAGCGGCGACGGCGACGGCCGTCTGCGAGCGTTTAGCCAAATACGTTTCGATCCCTTTTTTTTTTTTTTTTTTTTTATTATTATTTTATTTATTATCGTGCGGTATTTATTTTTATTTTTTTTTCGCCGCCCTCTCCCCATTCATGCCGTTTTCGCGTGTCTGGTACACGTGCATGTTCGCCGCGGCCGCGTTTGTACACGCGCGCACCTATTGCCCGTGTGCATAATATTATATATTATTGTTTTTTTTTTTTTTTTTTTTTTTTTACTCCAGTCGGCGGCGTGCCGCGCATACCGACCGCGACCGTACCATACACGACCCATTGACGGGCGGAAACGTCCAAGGCCCGGGTGTACCGGGCGCTAGCGAGACTAGGTCGAGTACCGAAATCTAATATATTCTGCCCCGCACACACTCACTTTGAATATTATTGTCGTTTCCGGTTCCGAAAATAATACACGCCTACGATCCCCGCCGCCGCATCGATACGTCCGCACGCTAACGCCCGATCGCAATCTGTTTCTCGTTTTTTTTTTTTTTTTTTTTATTTTTAAATAATTTTTTTTTTTTTTTTCGTCACTCGGTCTCGTTTACAATTCATATTTCGCGTCCAGCTCGTCGTTGTAGATAATATAATATATTATTATTACACGGGTGTTAGTAGGTACCTCTATATATATGTAATATACCCGAGTGTATCCGTGGCCATCCGGGCAACCGAGCCCGTCGAAAATATTCAAATTTATAATTTACACGTAAAAAAAAATATACATATATATATTTGTGTGTGTATAGATAGTGTCGGTCTAGTATAATATTATGGGCTTACGGGTACGCGAGGATAATGTGCAGATGTATAAACCGATTCGAGGTGTCAACGCGCTTTCAATAATAAATTTAACCGTCTGGTCGTATATATTTTATCTTACCGTATACCGGTATAATAATATGTACATGGCGAAAATTTCATTCATGCTTTATTCGCTATCTGCCGTGTTTTTCATTAATACGAAAACACTATACATTACATCATAATATGGTATGGTAATAATTCAGTAGGCAAAATATGGACAAAAAATACTAATAATAATAGTAATTCGCAGTGTGTTCGTCGGACGGACACCAAATTCATTCAAATCGCTGGCATTGACGTCATTGTGTGGTGTTGGTATTTTTCGATGCACGAGAGCTACACCGACGATATGTTAAAGACGAAATCGCGGTATACGATATAGTCACGTCCGGTGTATTCGGTTAAATACATACTTTTAAATGCACGTGTTAAGAGTATTTTTATTTAAATTGAAATTTCGACGAATAATTAGATATATATATATATGTTGCGTAACAAATATCATCATGCGTGCGATTGATCGATTACAAAGGCAAATTTTAAAATGAACGTGAAAATACATTTAGAGGAAACCGCAAAATAGTGCGAGAAGTAATTTATTATATATGGTAATTTTAACTTACAAGTCATTGCTATATTATATTGATAACCGATAGGTTGTATGAATATATTGTAAGACCGTAAGAGATGATTGTACTTTTTGGATGAGAATCATATCAATTATTATATTATAATATACTATAGACGACTATATTATAATATGTCTATAATACATAATATTATAGAACACACATAGTACAGACGAGAAACAAAGAAGGACAGCTCCCCCACCAAATTGAATACAATTCTATTCTAGTGACTAGTGTTCTGTTATCGTGATTATAATATATACCTCAGGGTGCCTATAGGTATATGACCCGTTGTCCCACAAAACTTTTTATCCTATTTTTTAGTAGTTCGTCAGTTTTTTGCATTCAGGTTTTTGATTGTGATGAATATATTACATAATTATATATTTATATATTTTAATAGTATTAGGTAATATATTTAATTTATTTTATCTACCAAATATAATAATTTAAAGCTATATGTAAGTAACTAGCTGAATTACCCGATTTCGTCCGTGCACAGTTTTGAACGAAAATGTAATTATTTATAATATAAGTATTATAAGTAGTTTATGATATTTAAAAATGATTCTATACACATATTATTATTAAAAACGATTCTATACACATATTATTATTAAAAATGATTCTGTAAACATATTGTTATACGCTCATATATTAATCATATTATACCTAGATAGAACTCTGAATAAAGTAATGTACTAACAAATGACTTGAGTCAACAAACCCCTTGATATACCACATTCAGAGTTTTATTTTGTGGTGCATAAACGTATAAATGGTCAGGTCTTTTAACTCTAGAAAATGTTATATATCATATTGTCCATGTGAGAAACAATTATTATTATACAAATCTACTCCACAATATGGGCTAATGTCTGACCTTGTGCTATATTTATATTGTAATTGCAAAATGAACTTTTATTGGAAACTGAACTCTTCTGAATTTAACTGGACAATTTTTGGGGTATAATGATATTCTCGGTAAAAATATATTTTCTCCCTTAGCACATCCTGTAATAATTTCAGGTTAATTACATTTTTTGTGATACCGGGCACAACTGTGAATCTACACCATCCAGGGACCCACTTAAACACACGCAAAAAATGTCATCAAAATCGGTCTAGCCATTAGGAAGAGTTCAGTAACATATACACGTACAGAAGAATTATATATATTATAAAAATATATACATATATTATTAGGATATAATGTAGCATATTATAGTTTATCTAATAAACGTAAAAATATAATTTGAAAATAACATAGAAATAATAGGATAAAATATTAAATAGTTTTAAATGAAATATAATTAATAATATAATAATTGTATTGATGTGCGCTTTGATCAAAACTCCATTAGTGCCTTTAAACACACATCATCGGGGGCCATTTTAAAAGTGGGGGGGGGGTGTAACCACTGCAAAGTAGTTCGGCAAAAACAGAAAGTTGGACATTTTTTTTTTTTTATCGCGTTTTGAGTTGTTTTTTTTATTGCTTATTTACCGTTTTAAAGGGTTGTTAAATTTGTTTGAAATGTAATCGGCTATAAATACTTCTCCTCCCCCCTTTAAAAAAAATAAAAATTTGTTTTCGGATCGCTACTGGTTTTAAGGGGTTATGCATAGGCAATATTTGTAATCCAGAGATTTTGTATTGTCATACACGGATATATGCGGATACAAGTCATCGTTGAAATAAAGTAAAATATTTTATTTTTCATATAACGATTTAGACCTAAAAACCTAACTAAATTAGGGGAACTTATAATGTTCCGATTTTGAATCTGAAAATATATTAAGATTCTGTAGGTTCTCTACTAGAGAATGTTGGGGATAACTTTTTATATTGTCTTATTTTCATATGATAAAGGTTTGCAATTCAGTAAATTTTTAAAAATGAAATACTCTTCTTTTACGATTTTAAACAAAAATATAAATTCTGTTTTCAAAACTCTTTAGTAAAAACCTAAATAATCTTAATATTATATTTTAAAATTTAAGATCAGAAAATTGTAAGTAGCCTTCGGGCTTTAAATCTAAATCAAGAAAATAATACATTACTTTCAGCGGACTTAATATACGTATAATAAGAGTATTTATAAATTATTTAATTTATAAGGATCATCTGATGTGTAAAAAGTTACTTAAGAATAAATTAAAATACAATCTTATCAATCGTACTTTTTATATCATTATGGGGTATATTCTAAATCAGCGGTTCGTAATATTTTTATATCCACGTACCACTTACACATTTTGAAATTTTTCAAGTACCACTTGACCTAATAACTTTTTTTTTTCTTTTTTCAATATTATATACCTATATATATATATATATAACGAAGATGATCCATCACTAGTTTGTGAAACTAACTTGGTTATAAAAATAACTAAAATTATAAGTTTAATATGATGAAAATTGAATCTAAAGTTCATTACAAAAACAGGTACCTAACTAATTGAATGAATTAGTCGAGAAATGATTAAATGTTGAACTTATTCATAACTTTTTAACTATTGTTTATTTTTTGTCCACATTTGAAAAATATTATCTATATTCATACGCTTTAATAATAATAAAATAAATATGAAATTTAAATAATGTTACACATAAATTACAATTGAAACAGTGATATGTTTGATAAGAAACATATTACGAGTATTAGGTACCTATATTATTAAACAATGTGTTTGATATATTATAATACAATTACAAGTTATTAAATAATAAACTATAGTAATTATAATGTTCACTAAATTTTTTTTATTAAATAATGACATTGAAATAGATTAATTATAACGTTTAGTTCAATCAATCTCTCGCTGTGGCTCTCACAGTTACCATCTTGGATAAATTGTGTTTCCTATATACGGGAATCACTCTGTAGTTGGTTGGATGATCATCTACAAAGTGTTTCTTGTAATCCGATTTGTTAATTATTGTATCAAATACGACACAATTACACAAGTGAGTGAGTTATTGCACTAAACGTTATACGTCTATGTTTAAGCTCATATGTATAGTAAATAAATAAAAAATTAACTCTTTTAATATTTTTTTCGATTTTATCTTTAAACTTCAAGTTTGAATAATTGTTTGAAAAATTGTAAACTAAATGCTTTTGAGTTCATTTAACTTAACTAATTTAAGCATATCTAATTTGAGTATATTAACTAATTAACTTCAAACCATTAACTATTTTTTTTTAAATATCTTAATAACTTAAATTTATCTAGATAAGTAATTTTATCATTGACTGATAAAAAGATAAAAGTTAATTTATTAATGACTTAACTAGTTTAAGTTAAATGTTATAACCAAATTTCTTTTAAGTGAACTCGTTTAATCGATAACTTTATTTATAAAATTTGACGATCGTTCTAAATATTACAAACTCGAAACTTCCTCTATCCCTTACCCCGATAAGTTTGTGTCAATCGGTTGAAACGGTTTTCTATTAAAGTCGGACAAACATACAAACTTTCAGAATTATATATACATATAGATATTATACTTATACGAATCATGATAGGTACATATTTTTTAATCTTCATTAAATACCAAATAATAATAATGTCTTTATATAATAATATATAATAGGTACTTACATGTAACTACTATAATATATTATTTTACCAAAATTGTGTCGGTACCTATATGCTATATTATAATATTATGATACTTTTTAAATTACCAATATCAACAACAATAAATTCGATAGACTTTATCAAACATTATTTTACTATACAGATTTATTTTAAACAATAGGTACCATATTGCAATAATTATAAAATTAATACCCAGTCGTTTTGAAAACTGTTTTATAATGTTTTACGTGTTATTTCACAGTTAAGATATGACTATTTAATCAAAATGTAATTACCTTGATTTAAAATATCTATTAAATATTATGTAATAGTTCATGCATAAACTGTGAGTTAAAGATGAAATATATTGTAAATTAATATTCATGTGTAATAATACCGAGTACATATTTTTATTATGCCATTTTAGAACCAATTGTTATTGTCGAAAGCGATTATTATTTATAATATATTTTATCAATTGCGTAATTTGCTATTATTCTAAATGAATATAATTATTATACACCTACTACATATTTTACATATTTTTATAAAACTAAATTGTAGCTGTTTATTACATAATATAAAATAGACATTAAACATTGAAATAATAATGATTATTTATATTAACTATGTACCTACTAATTGTATTATTGCTATCCAATTAACAACTAAATTCGTGAAAATAAATATATTTTACAGTATAATGATATTTTAATATAGTGTAAATAGTGCCTACTGGATTCTGGATCGTCTTTTTGTATTGATATGATTTCCTCTAAAGAGGCACAAAAACTAGAAGAAAATAATAGTATATTCATATTATTATCAATACCGATTTTTCGTAATGTCTAAAAATCGTCTATATACGCATAATTGGCGATTTCAAACGATTTGAATAATCCAGTAGGTATACAATATAATAGTATCTATACAATATTATATACTACTATTTGTCGTCTCCCGCATGTTTCATTGACACCAACCGAATCGAAAAAAAAACTGAAATTCGACACCACTCGCGAGCTAATTGCTGACATTGTTACTTATACACATCTATATTATAAACGCGTAGGTATATATTGAATTATATGTCTTGCTAAATAATAATATTGTTTTGGTGAACATTTGTACATATAAATATAGAAAATGTCTCGTAAATCGCAATTTCGCTGACTTACGTGTATGATTAAAGGGTTCTAAATCTAGTTTATTTTAAAATCTACTTTATTTTTTACATCATCTAAGGACATCTTAATACGGATATTCGAAGCGAAAATAATATTTTCAAGTCTGTTAATAACGAAACTGCTGAAACTGAGAATTGTTCTAATATAGGTATGTATTATGAACTCGTAAAATTTATACTGCAGATTGAAACACTTATTTGAACAATTTAAAAATACACGATAAAACTCTTCTATATATATATATATATATTATAATCGTCTAGTCGGTCAAGTCGTCTAATCAAAAAATCGGTACAAGTTTTGTATCCTACAACACCGAAATATTGGACTACCGCAGACATTCGAAAAACAAAAATTATTATTACGTATACCACGTATATACCACCGGTAAACAATCTATAACATAAGTGTACGTAATTTCATTATTACTATTATTGTTATCATCGTCATCATCATCATCATCATCATCAACGTCGTTGTCATCGTATTCTTGACTAACATATTCTTCCAGGAGAAGAGAATCAACGACCCCGATCTCATTGTCATTAACTTCCCACAAACATCTATATTTTTACGCATCGAACCGGACACTGCACAAAGGGCACTCCGGTAAAAATATTACATACCGTATTCGACTCTGCATTTGCATGGGTATGTATATACGGTATAATGCCCAAGTTTCATCCCCATTTTCTTAGAATTGTTTCCCGTCTCCCGGTTTGCATGCGTAATCTATTGAGTGTTTTGAGTGTACCTCTCTGTCGTAAATCCTGTGAGTTGTGACAGTATTTCACTGGATTCGAATATGAAAGGGTTCGTATATATCGTGAAGTTTTGAAATAATTCCGGAAAGGTGTTTTAAAATTCCATCTGCAATATTTTTTTTTTTTTATATGATATAATATATAGTATATTAAAGGTGGACATTAACCATGTACGTAGATAGATAGTTCAAAAGTTAAGTTTTTTTTTAAACTTTTAACTCAATAATTTGTTTACTAATTGATTAACTTTACTAGATTAAATTGTCATTGGATAAATCGGTAATATTGTTACAATCATTCAATTAAATTTACACGTTATAGACGAAATTATTGCTAGTCTATATTTTAATATTCATATATAAAGGTGACCAAATTATAATAAGTACATAATACTTAATATTGAAAAAGTAAAACAAAGTGGAAAGGTATAATGTTGAATAATTTAAAAATAAGTCTTGAGATTTGAGTCTTAAATGCTTAAAGGAAAAATGAACTTTATTTAACCGAGTTAAATTAATTTTTTTTTTTTTTGTTGTTCTAACTTTAAACTAGACCAGTTAAATTAATTTTCTGTTAAATTTTGACTTTTAACTGAACTTGCACACATTTTTAATCAAAATTCAAATTTGTTAATTCACTATTAATAAATGGGTATTTATTAATATTTATATTTACAATTCAAACTTAAATATTCGAATCCTCATTTATCTAACAATAAACAATAAAGAAATAACTTTTTTTAAACTGTGTTAATTAATATTTTTTCCATTTTAACTTGAAAATTATTTTCAAATTATTATTTAAATAAATAATATTTTTTTAGTTAACAAAATATGAATATATAACTGAAAACCTTTAAATTAATTTTATTTAGATAATTTTAATAAATGTTTTCATCAAACTTATTCATCAAGTCATTTTTGTATATTTTACGTAAATATGATCTTTCATATAAATCTCAAGTGTACAACAATATAAACTAAAAAGTATTTTTGACACAAAATATCATTAATAAAGCACTTTTTATAATTGTCAGATTTTAGTTTTTTTTTATATTTCCTCTTAATATGTCAACAAATCTCAATTTTTACTTAAAACATGTATCTTAAAATGTTAAAATTGATATTTTTCTATGCAAATATTTATATATTTAAACATGAACCTACTGCTAAAACAGGGACGTATCGAATTCAAAGTTACTTAAATATAACTCATTACTGAAAATCACTTAATTAATTAAGTTACATTTTTTCCCTATTAACTTTTTTCCTTCCTAAAATTTTAACAAAATTAGTTACTATTAAGATTTAGAAAGTTTATGTTCCTTATTACAATATTTGATGGATATTGAATATCAAAAATATTTACCTATCTTAAAATGTAAAAATTCAGGGAAGTACTTTACGTGTTGGGTATAATATAGGTGGAGGAAATTGGTCTATCGTCCCTTTGGTTTTCGGACAGGATAATGTATTATTTTAACTTTAAATTTGAAAGCAATGATAAATCATTGCATTTGATAAATACGAGAAAATAAAAATGACCCCAAACCAACTAGGTATTTGCTATCAAAAAAACACTTTTTGAAATGCATTTTAAATATATTATAGGTACTAGCTTTAATACAGGACTTCACCCAGTACTTTAATTTATATTTCCTTTTAAATTAATTATGATAAATTGTATATTATATATATTTTTACTTTTAGTTGAATACAATTTTAAACCCATTTGCCCCCTTCACCATTGAAAAGTCTTAAATGTGTATCGTTACACACGAAGGACGTTAATATGTATGTATGTATATGAGTAAGCCCACTTCCCACCTTTTTTAAGGTATATATATATATATATATATTTATATATATTCATTAGTTATATGCATATACCACGAAAAAAGTATTTTATCCTTACGCTTATACACTATATAAATTTATATGCTAAGTTATATACCGTTATACAAGGTAGTTTTCTTCAAGCAAATTACTGAAAAAATCGAAAAATGTCAAGTTCAAAGTACCGACTAGAACCAATTTTCTGTTGTCAACATACCAACTCTAAAAACCAATAGTTTCCTTGCTCCACTCAAATCTAAAATTTATATTGATATATATTTATTAAATATGCTATCTATATGGATTAGTGATATGCAGTCCAAACTCCATACACGAAAATTTTTGTCGTTTCAAAAATTATGTTAAAAAATTAATTGATTATTGTTTAATAATTAAAAAACCAGTCACTAAGGAGTAAAAGTACTTTGCTCGTTGGATAGGATACGGTGGTGGAATTTGAAAGCAATGATAAATTATTTCTTTCCACACAACGATTCTAAGCAAAACTTTAGTGTACGAGTATACCGCATAACATGAATATTACTATTAACATTTATATGGCTAATAAGAAAATATGACGTCAATATACTTAGTGCTGTAGTAAATTTTTTGTGTAAATTTCAAGTTTCTGGTAATAAAATTTTTCAATTTATAATAATTTTCTCTCTTTTTTGTTAGTTATATAAAATATAGTATATTTCAGGGATGGGTAACTCAAAGTAACTAGAAGGTAAAATTTAGAAACTTAAAATGATTACGGGCCAGGTATAAAGTTGTATTTTTTATTATATGAAACAAGTTCATTAATATATATTTTATGTCTATGATAAAAACTAATATTTAAGTTTAATATAATAATATATTTTATTATTGAATATTTCTTCAAGATACAATTTACCTAGCTACTCGTACTTTTACTATATTTTAAGTAAATTGTAGTAACACTTTCAATGATAAAAATATTAAAAGACAGTCCGATAAGATGAAAGACAGGCTAGATAAAAATGAACGGTTGGCCATATGTGGCCCGCGGGCCGCCAGTTGCCCATCACCAGTATATATCACCTATATAGTCGGTAACCATGTCTAGTTTTTTTGTTATTTTCTAATTTATATCGACTTCTCTTATTAATTCCCTTACAAAAGGTAGTTATTTGTTACGTTTTGAAAAATGATCAAAACCTTAGCATTATATTTTTATGATTAATTAGTAATTTAACGACGAGTTGCTTCTTTTTTTTTTTGCAACAACTCATAAGCGTATAACGTAGAGGGCTAAGAAGATTTAGCCCCATTAGACCCCTACCACCAATTCGTAAGTATATCATTCAATTTCTAATAATAAAATACAAATTGTGATTTGTATTTAGGTACTTATATATTATGTAGTCAAGCCTACGAATCTGAATGAGTTTGCGCTTAATACGTGTTGAACAACTTGTCACTTATCTACGTATTACTTGATCGAGTTGTGCACCAGCTGCAGGTATCTATAACTTTGTAACATAACTCGGTGTTCTTGAAATTGTGTAACTCGTCCAGCTTTGTGTTTTTTTTTTTTTTTTGTTTACTTTGTCTTGCCGCACTAATGTATTTTTTAGTAGGTATTTATTTATTTTTTTTCGTTTTGTTAATAAATTCGGGTGGTTTTTTCATGGAGTTTCCATATAGTAGATATTATTATATCATATATAACAAAATATTTATAATATATTATTATTATTATTATTATTATGTACGCACGACACGACGAAAAACGTCCCGCCTCCTACGGTATGTCGTATACGGCTAGGTTAGGTTAGGGTGGTCGGAGAGTACGTTATATACGCGTATTATAGGTGGGGGAGGGGGCACACGTCTCGCCTCTTTTGGTCAGCGGGCGGCACGAGAGATGAGCATCGATTGGACACCTATCCGGCCGCCGCGCGGTCGACGCGCGATAATGGCAAATACAAACGTACATGAACGATTGGCGTGGACGGGGAAAACGTGCGTTATACACCGCGTACGTCGGGAATTGAGAGAGGAGAGACCTATACCGTGCATATAGGATACGATAAAAGGATGAAGAAAAAAAAAAAAAAAAAAAATAGAAAAAACGAGAAGGATAGAAAAAGGAGTACTACGGGAAGACGGCGGCGGAGCGCGTATACGCGACGCACAGACGCGCGCCGCCGTGTCCAAGGGTGGTGGCGCGACGGCGGGCGGGGGCGGAGGTGCGGTGTATATATGTAAACACTAAACACACGGTTATTACACACGCACATCAATGCTCGCGCCCACGGGGTACACACAGCACACAGCCGTCACGCTCTCGTGTCTTCTGATTTATATACCGACGACGTCAAGTGCCAGAACGACGCGTGCAATCGCCACCGACGGACAATTATTTTGATCACCTGTACCCATATACGAGATATTTCATATCGTATTTTGTGTTTTTCGCATATCCGTCTATTATTATTATTATTATTATTATTATTATTATTATTATTATTATTTTTTTTTTATTTTTGTTTTACGCATTCGTGCAGAGCACATGCAAAAATAGCCACCGTACGGAATCATTATCGTGTCTCGTCCACATCGTGCCTAACTTTTGGTCCGAATTTTTCGTATACATTTTAAATTTCCAACTAGGTACATATATATACACACACATATATATATATATATATTACCGGACCGCGTTACGCGCGCACGTTCCAATAACACTCGTACAACGATGTCACCGCAGTTCCGGCGACGGTTACTCGTTGTGGCGGTGCTCGGGTGGGCGACCGTCGCGTTTGCCCGGCCCGCCGACTCCGGGGAACCGGAAGAAGAGTCCGCGGAACAACAGTCTCCCGGTCCCGCCGTCTTGGCCGTGCCGGTGCGCATGTTCACCGACGCCGACTCGACGTTCGGTCGGGTGTTGCGTGGTTGGTTGGCCGGCATGCCCGACCGCGACTTGTCCGCTCTGGAGTCGGGACTGCAGCAGTCGGCCACCGCCCGACCGATCGTCACCGCGGGGGGTGCCGACGAAGATATGATGATGGCAGACATGCCGTTGACGGGCATCAACGACGAACCGCAGTCGTCGTCTCCGACCAACCTGCCACCCTCGCAAGTCACCCCAAGTCTGCCCGACGACTCCGACGTCATTTTGGCCAACAGAGAAAGGTAACAGCGAAAAGGGTTTATCATAATATTATATTTTACGAGTAGGTATGTCGATTCTTTATAACATTGGATGATGTTCATTACATTTTCTATGAACAACTTTTCGATATGTGATTAGAAATAGGTACATAATATTAAGCATATCATTTTTCGGTTTTCCAGTTTTACGACTTTTTCGATCTAAAAACTGTCAAAGACTACCATAAAGGGTTATTTCCTAATAAAATTCCAAAAAAAAAAAAATGGATATAGATATTTGCCGAGTATCTATGTATTTTACAATTATATTATATAAGTACGTTATATATTTTTAAACATTTTTATACACATTTGTTTTTCGATAGTAAATAGTAATAATCAGTGTACGGAAAGAACGACGTTCATATGTGTTCACGTTCATATTTTCTAAACGACACGCGAACGCCACTCGTTTCTGTTAAATAGAAATTGAACGACATTCATATATTTTCAAGGAATTTGAACGAATTTTAGACTGTTCAAATTAAATGAAAATAAACTTATATTTCGCTGTAATTCCTATTAGATTTAAATATAGTCATATAAATATAATATTCAAATGTCAAGTTTCGTAGGCAGGCCATAAAAATATGAAAACGATTGTTTCTATGAAACAGTAATTTGTTGGTAAATATGAAAAATGTATATTTTGTTTTTAATTAATTAATTACAATGAACGACTAGATCTTTTTATAAAGAACGTGAATATGAAAGTGTACTTTTTAAATACATTTGAACGTGAATGAATCAAATTTTCAAGTGAACATTCCGAACACTGGTGATAGGTATAGATATAGATATGCATATTACAATGAAAATTGTTCAGAATAGTTTTATCTTTAGAAATTAGAAATTGCTTTCAGAAATGTCTTTCAAATTTAATATATTCATCAACATTACCCGACGATTGATATATCTTCACCCCTTATTGGCTGAATTTTTATTATAATATATAGATTTACCGACCCGACAATGCTATCATATTCTATTAATAGATTATATGATAATTTTCTCGATCCATTATACTCAATTGTATATAATATACAATATATTATATAATGCATTTTAATTACTTTTAATTATTTGTTTATTGGCCTTTTATCAATGTGCGTCACCGACATCACCCCTGTTTGAGAAATATTTTTTTTTGGTTTAAGGTCTATTTGACGGAATCATATTCTTATATATATATATATTACATATATATACTAACGGATGACGTATGTGTATGTTTATCTTTGTGTTCGTTAAAAAAAAAAAAATAGCTGGATAATTTTCATGACTTCGCCTTCAGTTTGTCGTAAACACGCCAAGTTCGATCATTTACGTGGGTCCACATATGTCCATCGACATACTAAATTTAGAGCGAAACCTTTTGGGGCAAGACCAGACAAGCATGAAAAAAAAATTAAGAGTTCAGTGAAAGAAAAAATGTGTGAAAAGGAAATGCGCGTAATATACATAAATAAACGTTGGACAGACAACAAAAATAAATCTGCAGTCGTGCACTTATATATCTATATCGAAGACAAACATTCTATTTCTTTAAGATACGCAATTACCTAATAAAATACCAATGAATTAATGTGATTTTAAATATTTGCACTTGGGGTTATCCATATATCATTTTCGCACACGTTTTGAAAGTTCTAAAATTTACCTATACAGTATAATATAATATACTCTACACGATATAAATTTACCATAGTGTATCATTTAAATAAAATCATATATTTTATGATTACGTGTATTAATTATTTGGATAATATGATAACTTATTGTTGCTAAAATATACATACAAATAAACATATTATTGTAGGTATATTATAGGTAGTTTATAGTATTTAATTGTATTTTTATAATCAAATATTTTAAAATAAATATGTATAGGTGTTTGTGATCAATCTATTTAGTAGTTATATTATATATTAACATTTCATAAAACATTTATTAAAATTATTAATATATTGCATAAATATACATGTTAATGAATTATTAATTATTGTACATGCAGGTACAGTAGTAGCTAAATACAATTTAAATTTATATTTGTTTTTAACTCATGTTAATATACAAATACATAAGATAACATAAAAATTTTATATTTAAAAAACTTATGTTCCATTTTAGTTTCAAATTGTTCCAGTCATCAATTAACCTATCATTTTCTAAATGATAGCTATTAATTTCTACAGTTTATTAATTATGCATTACATACGTTTGTTATAAGTTCTTTAAGTTTCCGTAAGACTGCAATATGTATATTATTTATTAATTAATTTCAAATTACTGTGTTTAATATCATTCATTTTTTATGAAGGTATATGACGTGTTTCCGTTAAAAAATATTAATAATCTGTAATTGAATATACCTACTATTTTTGTCTATTGATAAAATAAATGTATTTTGACTAGGAAAATTGTTACTATAATTATTCTAGAAATACATTTTACTGAATTATTTTTAAGGAGTAGATATTGCAATTTTTAACATAAATAACATCGTTATCAATTCCAACTACTATATTTTATTATGCTTATATATATATATATATATATATATATAATATTAATATACATCAAACAACTATATTGGAACGTTGTATAATTTTCATTCAAACTTTAAATTTAAATTTAATAATATCAAAAACAGTTCATTTTATACTGGAGGAACTGGTACAAATATACTTGGATGATCAAATTCCTAAATCTCTTTACTTCTGCCACTTTTTAAAGATCAAAGTAAAAAATATTTAGCTTATACCGAAGATTTTTTCTCTGTAACATTACACAAAAGGTTTCATTGGACTCTAATCATACATATATGCAATTAAGTCGTACTTTTTAGCAGTAATTATTCGATATTCTCACAGCTTATTATTTTCACATAATTTATTGTGTTTGGAGTGGACATTTTTTTTTTTTTTTGAAAACCCAACGTTTTATACCTACGTCAATTTTCTGAATTTTTTAACCAACTATTACAATAAGCTATCATTGTATAATTACTAATAATTATTCAATTGATTATTCACTAACTACTTTCTCTATTTATATCACTGAAGAAAATATTAATAATTTATTACCTAGTTACCCACAATATTACTTAATATTATTATTATTTCTACTTAACATTTATATTAAGACTATTAAGTAATTTATAATATTTGTCTTATTATTATTACTTCAATATTCACCATATCACAACATTTTAATATTTAAAATTTGTTTAACTAAAATATTTTTATAACCTATAACCTCATAATGATTAAAGATGATTTCCGTCTCCTTACAGTATACATTAATACATTTCTTAGTAGTATTTTTTAGCTAAAAATATTTGTATGTAATATTTTTATAACATTTTTAAGTAAAATTGTTTATATTTTTTATACATTTTTGCATTTAAAAATAGTAATAATATAAGTTATATAAATAGGAGTAATACACAAATATCGTAATGATGACAAAATATCTGTATAATATTATATACCTAAAGGGTATTGTGTAATTATAATTTAAATGAAATCTGTGCAAAAATAATTATCTTTAAATTTCTAATTAAATCCATATGAACGTTTTAGTAGGTATTTAAAATTTTGTTCATAATTCAAAACAATTGCAGAATAATACATTATCTATCGACTGTTGTAGTCAACAAGCTCATATCGATTTCCGGTATGATATTATCTAATAGAATATTTAGTTTACCGGTTTGATTAACACTAGACAATAAGTAATATTCAAATTCTTGTTTGTCGCAAAACTTAAATTATCTAGTATGCATAGAAGGTGTCTATTTTTTCTTTTTTTTTATATACAAGTGCCCCACAACATAAACATAATATTATATCTTTACGAATATCGAATGTAAAATTCATATATAAAAAAAAAAAAAAACAATAGGACGTGTAAAATAAAAAAAAAATCCATTTTTATTCCTATGCAATACGGGGGGGAAAAAAAACCTAATATACTATTTTAACAGAACGGTCAGAGTTGTTAAGTAAAAATAATGTGTCTTTATAGCGAAATGTGTGAGTTTCGTTTTAAGTATTTTTAATGATATCCCAGACGCTTTTTAAATCACAAAATGCTGAATATATACATGCGGTGCAGGTAATGTTTGATGTTTACACGTGTGTGTACGATTTAATTTTTTTTTCTCGTCTCGATTCCTTAATTTATTCGTCTGGACGACTATATGTTTTTATTTATATATTTATTTTCAACCGAAATTTAGGGGGAAATGCACTTGACGAGTACTGCATTTCCAGACGGATTTTAATGCGTCTGCCGGGAAGTTTTTTAAACCATTACAGGTTTTGTCAATTTCAATTTTTATATTTCGTTTTCGATTTCGTTTATGACCCGGTCAATAAATCGAGACAATAAAAAAAAAAAAAAAAAACCACCCAAAATGCATGCAAGTATAAAGACAAGGTGCATTTATACAGTACATCTGTGACTCGTTCTCATGCAGCAGGCCGTATAATTGCGATGATTTCGTTTAATGTAACCGTCTTCGGTCTTGGATTTCCAGACAGAACTTAAACCGTTCGACCTTTAAATATCTGATTTATAATTGCACGTGGAATAAAACATTTACAGTATACATACACAAACGTACAATTCAATTATTATTGGTTAGGGTTATAAAACGTATGTTAGTCATATAGGTAAACTATAAAGTCAATTTTAGCATGCCTGACATAATATTTATTTATAATATTTTAATCCTATACATTATACCCGAATGGAATTTATTTATTCGCAGCCCCGATTCCGAAGATACTGAGGACAGGTATGTTGATTCATCGACGCCGTAAGTGTATTCGAATATAACATATATTATACGTGTGTGTATATTTGTATTTTTGATTTGTGTGAACCTATTTTCTAACCTTAATATTATGTTTGGCGTTCGTTATTTTATCAATCGTAGTAGTATTATACCATTATGGTTATGATTGTGTTTTGTACATTTTGCTAATTATTATTGTTGTTTTAATAAATATTATGTAATTATAATATTACTATTGTACTGTTTTATCAATTTTACTTGTTTTAATCAAGAGGATATCACAGTACCAGTGATTTTCAGTTAATACTGAAATACGTTCACTCAAAAAAAAAAAAAAAAAAAATACCTATTATAAAATTAATAGAAAACATACAATACCTTTAAGAGAAATTATTTTTGAATTTTATTGGAATATACATTAACTATCAAAAAGTTTACTGAGATTTAAAAAATTTAAATAAAATTTTTTTACTTTCAACAATGATATAAATGTTTTAATAAATGGTAAAATTCTAACAAAATATAAGTAAATTTACAAATTTTATTATAGGATTATATTATAATATATTATAAGATTCAATAAAAAAAATCTTAAATGTTATGAAAAAAAAATGATACTGACACCGGACCATTTATAAATTACGTAAAAAATATATTTGAATAAATTGTTTGTAAAGTTGCCTATATATAACCTTTTCATAACTGAGCATGTGAAATCCTCTTGAAATTCAACACAAATACTGATGTGTTTCCGTTTTATTATTTTAGAAACAAAAAACAACGTCTTATGACTATTCAAAGTCAGATTATAAGTTTTATGGGTTGGTCTAACCGAGGTCCTTCCAATATGATGAAATCGCCTACAAATTCATCGGGACCGATTGCCAATACCCAACAAAGGGAAGCTCTGCGACTGATGTACGAAAACGTAAATAACTTCCCGTCGTATCCCAGTGACTCGTATACCGAGAAAACTCAAAGTTTTTATCCTATTTGTAAGCTGAACTATTTGAAAATAATATTCATAATAACCATTTCAAAATAATATTCACGATATAAAAATGGGTACATTGACTAATTTTTTATACACAGGTGAATTACCAAAGCATACGAATGAAGAAGTTTGGAATGGAAAGGAATCGATGAATTTAATGTTCAATATTAGTATACACAAAGTATCTAGCGGTATCTCAGTTAACATAAATACAGCTAAGCTCAGACTATTTAAACAACTCGTGGTTTGCAATTCCCAGACGAGTAATGAGGTGTGTAATGATAATGTTATTTTTAAGTATTTTATGTAGGTATAATAATTGCTTGGACTTTTTGATAGACCGAAGATTTTCAAAATTGTCAGCCAGCATTGCTGGAAGAAACTATCAAACGGGTCAACTCCAATTTGTCAACGTCCGCAGAAGTTCCGTTAATACTAGAAGACAAACAGATTCGCGTATCCATTTACGCGTATACTAGATCGCTTAAGAAAAAAAGAGGTAATAATTTGTTCAAATATGTTTTTAATTTAATTATATTTACAAAAATGCAAATTGATTAAACAGTAAAGAGGAAGCTATTGGACTGTCGTATGTTGCCATATTATGGTGATAAATGGACAGAATGGAATATTCGAAGTGCAGTGAAGACTTGGCGCCGGGATCCAAATCGTAATTATGGATTAAGTATTGAAGTCGAAGACGAAGATGGCAATCTGCTTCCAGCCCTCAAATTTTTTAGACCAATGAACTGCACCGGAGATGCACCACTGAGTAATAATTTTTTTCATTTGTAATAATAAAATATAAATATTAAAGCACGATTTGTACGAAATAATGTACATTCAGTATGTTTAATATATAAGGCATTAGAAAAAAATACGTTGAATAATATTGAAAAAGGAATTTTCCAACCGTAATACCTAGCACTCGAATTACTTTAATTTTAATAAATTACATCATTATTTATTTGAGTGGATTTTTCTCCTTGGTGTAAAATATCTCGGCATAATTTTCGATTTGAGTACTATCGGATAGTGTGAACGTATAGTTTTGGAAATAATTGGAGTCAAGTGTGGAATTTATAGACTGAAAACATTTTTATATTTGATTTATTTGATTTAGATAAAATTTTTTAGATTTTTATGTAAATTAGTGTAAGAAAAATTATCAGGTAGCTGAGAATAAAAGTCGGAGACAGTTTGATTAAAAAGGCTTGGGAAGTATTAATTATCCCCATATTCTAATACCAAAGAACGTATCATAATTCATAGGTAAATATAGGTTTAAGTAATGACTGAAAATTATGATTTTATTGTAAATTATTTATTTGATTTTTTATTCATTTTCGAACAAAGGAAAAATGTATGTATATATGTAAGCTAAATTTTAGGGTTTTGCGATTATTCTTTAGACGATCATTTTATATGTTAGTCTTCTATCTATAGTTCGGCCAAGTATAGTTTTTTAACCAAATATTTGGTTTCTGGAGTTTAAGGTAGGAAATTAACCTGTACACATTACAGTATTTTACCAATAATCAAAATTTTGTTAAAATAAAATCGATAATACTAAAAACCAACATAAAACAGTTAACAATGTCTTGCGTTTATTGCATATTGATGAGTTATTTTTATTGGTTATGAATAATTGGTGTTTTTTTCTTTAATATTGCATCTTCTACTTGGATCGTTTTGTTTATTGATTTTATGTCTTTCATTATCGTGATTAGCCCACAGATATACAAAACACTAGATAGATATTTTATTACATCATACCATATAGGATGTAATTACTAGTAAATGGTATTACTCATTATCAGTTGAAATTTGTATAATAATTGAAATAATGATATTTTCGTCTGAATATATAAAAAATAATGAAATAGTAATAAAATAGAGAATATATGAGACATAATGTAATTTATTAATATTACGTAAACATTGACACCAGCATAAAAAAGGTGGTTGGCACCTATCAAATATTATAACGCCAGTTAGCTATCTAGTGTTATAAATATATATATATCTGTAGTTTAGCACATTTTCATTTCGGTCTATTCAATATAGTAATAAAATTTACTCTAGTGCAAATCGGAAAAAGTACGTTTTGATCCGAAAATATTTTTTTTTGGGTGGTCCCATAAATATAACTCTAAAACTTAATACAGATAACACAGTAAAATTTAAATTTATATAATTAACGTTATTTTTATTGGTGTTTGACGGATTATGATCGATATTTTGATATAAATATTAATAGGCGAAAAAATTACATGTTATTATAGGAGGTATCGGTACGTACTTTACTGTTATTTTGTGCCTCTCTATGCACGATTACTATAGATAAAATATTTATTTTTGAAATAAATGTAAAAACTTATAATGAAAATTATAAAACAGTAATTTGGAGTACAATACTTAAAACCAAAATCATTGTTGTTGAGAATTTTGGGTGGGCCCACCCCCTGAATTCACACCTGTCTCGAATTTTAAAATATTCAAATATTGTTCCGTCATACCATATATAGAGTTCATGTCACTATATAATATAGCGGTACAGTCGATTACGGAATAAAGGTTTCAAACGTTCAAAGACGATTTACAATAAAAAAAAAACATGATATCGTCAGTGGTCGAAATGGTACATTTTACAAACCGGAAAGCCATAAATAAAGCATGACAAAAATATTAACAATTATACATTATGTATACATTTTTTTTCCAATAAATGTAAGGGTTTGAATAGCTTACCAAAATTTATATTCACTGTAACACTATTTGCAATTCAAATTTTTCCTGCATAATTAAATAAGTAGATAAAAAAAAAAAAAAAAAAAAAACGTTGATAACAAATGGAGGAAATATATTTGATTCCTATTTAATAAATATCGTTACCGATATCATGAAACCACAGTGACATATTTTAATTACAATATTTTTAAATATCAAGAGTAGTATCAGGTCATCCGGAACACCTACATTTTTCTTCCATTTTTATGTTCGAAAACCTCGAACAACATAATTTTCTTTATTTAAACAAAAATTACGACACAAGTGCTTTGATCGATTATTATAATCGTCGCCAGATTGTATATTTTCTATTTCATAATTTTCGGTTATGGACCATCATTTGGAACCAGTACTTTTGGACCTATAGACAGTCGAGTGATTCTTAGTAATTGTTCACGTACTCTTGTGGATACTTTGCATTTTGAGTCCGCGCCGTGCGTTCCCGTTCATTTCACGAGCACTGCCGGCATATCGTCTAAAACGCGGTTTTATCCGTATGTTTCAGTGACGCCGAAACCGATCCCCGGGTTCTTGTTGGAGGCGATCCAATACCGCGGCTACAGTGTGGTGGCCAGCACCGAGGCCAGCCCGCACGCGAACATGTCGTCGATGGCCGCCATGCCGGCGTTGGACTTCAACATCGTGCACCGGTATCCCATGGTGGACGTGACCACGGTCGAGGTGCCGGACTCGGAGGCCCACAACGCCATGCTGTACCAGCACGCGAAGACCGCGTTCGAGCAAAACCTGGCCGTCAAAGCGACCCAGTCGGGCGTGCTGTCCAGACCGGACGACCAGAGCGCCGAGCACCGGATCCGGCACAACAGCCGGCACCGGAACAACAGCACGGCGGACGCGGACGCGATGCCGGGAACGAAGATCTCCAACGACGGACGGGATTTCCGGGACCAGATCATCGTGCAGGGTATCGTCCAGAGGAACTCCAAGGCGCTTCCCACCGAGATCCCGGACTAGAGGCCTCGCACCACCCGGTCGCGGCACTACGCGAGTCGCGCGGGAAAACGCAATTTTTTATGCAAAACCCAGCCCCAACCCCTCAAAATCAGTTTCTTTGATAATATGTATTCTTATGGTTTTTTTTTTTTTTTTTTTTAAAACAAACCCTATAGCGCTTGTTTGTTTTTTTTTTAGCTTTATACACGTTATCTATATTATATTGCGGTGGAGGGAGAGAACTATAGTGTAGGTACTCGTATAGTAGTATGGTGTCGGCAGACACAAAGATATGGAATAATTTTATTTATATTTTTATATTTTCTATTAACCCTAAATATTATGTAAAAAAAATGTTCCTATAGATTTTATTATTAGAGTGACCAATATATTATAAAATTCAGATATATATAATTATATATTATATATATTTTTTATTTTTTTTTTTTTAGTACGTAATCATTAATATGTAGGCATATAATTCGAGGGTCAAGGATTAAAGGAACGTCGATGGTCAAAAGTAAATTTTCAGGAGATCCAAATTCATTTTTTTTTTTTTTTTTTGTAATGTTATTAATAATTTAAAAAGATTGTTTAGTACTATTTTTAAATATTCGTGAGAAGTTATGAATTGTATACTATCGTGTATTTATCCACATTTTCATACTAAAAGCAATTAATTTTTTATTGCGATTTGTGTTTTAATTAAAAAAAATTTAATTTTGGTCGATACGTTCCTATTTAATCTTGTACCCTCGATATTATATTAAAAAGCCGCTTTTCTTAAAATATATAATATAATATAATATAATATGTAGGCATGTCGTATAGTACCGACGCGCGTAAACATTGCCATTGCCATTTCGTACTTTGGTCATATTTGACATATAATATACATACTTAAGTTAGAATACTAAATATGATATTCGAATTATAGTAATATATTACGTTAAATTATAGTATTTATCGTGAACGAATGTCGTGTAAACTGTATAATAATAATAATAATAATAATATATAAACGAGACGTTATATTTTATTAAATTACGTACAGATATACGTGTTATTTTTGTTAGTGCGTAATAGATATATATTTTATGTTACCTATCTCGAGTGATGTTTACGGACGTCTAATCAGATTATTGTATACCTCTTTCGAAAAAAAAAAAAAAAAAAAAAAAATGAATAAAAATATTTCCACTATTCATTTACACATTTATTTGACAATATTGTTCTTCAGGCGTAACGGTGTAATATTAATACGTATAATTTTTAAGTTTCCGTTCAGCGCGACTTTTACAACACTATAATATGTTATAATAATATATATATATATATACCTTTAAATAATATATATATTATATTATAATATAAAAATGTTTTAACGAGTGCGTTTGATTTAATGCGCTTTCTAACATTACATTATAATATACTCTCACCGTTTTTTTTTTTTTTTTTTATTTGTAAATAATCCCTTATACGTACTTTGTTTTATTTATCATATATTTTGTGTATTTGTGTGCGTTTTTTTATTTTTATTTTTATTTTTTTTTCAATATATAAAACAATTACTGTAAACGCAACGTAATTTGATTGGATATTATTGTACCGTACGTGCACTTCCATAACCCGTTAACGAGTAGCTATATTGATGCGTATGTATATATAATATATATATATATATATATATACATAGTCCTTGAGTACGGTGTTCAAAGAACGCACAATGCTCACTTAAGTGCCGACTGTTACGCCGTGCGGATACGTAGTTGGGAGATTCATAATATTCTATGAATATCAGTGTGCTGCGGCCGTACCGGTTGAAAAGACGATCGTTTCGAACGGAAAAGTTAAATTTAAATAATATTTATTCTTCGTGTCGATATTTGTATAACGTATAAAAATAGGTACCTCTATAGAGTTTTCGTCGGCACGACATCTCGTAAATATATGCCGAATTCGATCGCGATAAAATATCATCAGATGGCGCTCAAAGGTAATGTGTTAAGATACTAAACATAATTATATTATATTGGGCATAGTCTCGCGTAGAATATTTGAGGGAAAAAAACACCGTTAACGGTTTGCGGACGGTGTATGGAAACGAAAAGTATACATACATACATACAGTGCCGCAACTTGGTATATATTGGTGGGTGTGCGAGCCAATATTAGAGCCCATTTTTTTTTTTTGCTTATTTACCGTTTTCGAAAGTCTTTTGTGTTAACATGTTAATAAGCAAAAGAAAAAA
>JAIPRL010000486.1:117500-136385 GCA_025469235.1 Pemphigus obesinymphae | reverse complement strand
ATAATAATTAGTCAATATTGAAAATACATATCAAAAGTAGACAAAACGTATATTACTAATATGTAAGAAAATAAAGAACCTTGGGGGGGATCTATCCCCCATATCCCCCCCCCCGTGAGTACGCCTCTGCTGCCCAGTAGGAAAGTGCATCCACCCATACTGACACCCGACGAGCGAAGTGCTTCCACTCCCTACTGAACGGCTTTTTTAAATTTGTAGAGTTTATTAAAATTGATAAAAACCACAGATAGGTATGTTGTCTACGTACATTTTTTTTTTTTTTTGAGGTTATATTCCCGGTAAAATACTGATTACCCAATAATATCCATGATAATATAAAAGTCGCACATTGTAGGTGTCGCACATTGTTCAATAAAATATTTTTGAACCCCTGATCTGATAAAATGTGTCACGTCACCGAGGGCGCATATATGAACTACACGGATTATAAACATTTCGTAAAATTATTTTGATCATCGATAAGTTATTATATATTTAAGCAAGTGGATATTTTTCAATATTTGTACACATTATATTTTTACGATCGTAACATCGATGATTCAATTGATTTTGGCCAAGTATAGGTATATGCACTGTGCGTCTTTTGTCTGTTTTTTTTTTACACTGGATGTTCACACGATTGCACATCAAGAAGAAAGTGAATTTCCTATCCGATTTTCCGGCCTAAAACCAACAACGAGCGAATACAATATATATCATACCATTTTAGGGAAGCTCATATATTATATTATATATAAGTATATATTGCGGGCATGTCCTTAAGAGGACACCATTCCAATGATTTTCAGTAGTAGAAACATGTTCACAAAAAACAAACAAAATTACCTTTTAAGTTGAACCGCCTATTATAATATAAATGAAAAAATAATATTTCGGAGACAATTTCATTGACGTTTAAAAAATACTACCTAACTATACTGATAAAGTTAATAATATAATAAAAAATTAGATTTCTTGTAATATCCAATATTGAACAATATAGTTAAAGTACTGCAAAACACCGCTGAAGACGTTTTCAAAATATTGTCCTTTATATATTTTATGCATGGGTATTACGTCAAAAATCATTTAAAAATGCCTTTTTGTTTGTTTTTTGTAAACATGTTTTTCAACAAATTACACAACAATAAAAAGTGATACGTATATGGGATTATTTTCAGATTACTTCTAAAATATGATTCAACATTTTTTAATTGTTTAATTTTCATTCTTTTAAAAAACTCTTAAAAATTGCCTATTTAAAACCCCTTAAAAATGACGTCCTTCTAAGATCATGATGGTCTTAAGGTTTAGTTTTTTAGGTCTAGGTGTCTGCTTAATATTCTATAGATTAGGTACTATTGAAAATAATTGACCTTTTACACATGCAAAAAACTAAAATATTAGGTATATTATATTGTAAAAAAGCAAAAAAATGTACAATGTATTAAGCTCGATCAAAAAATATAGATAAATTAGATCGTTACTTAACATTTTTTATAGAACTTCGATAATTAACTAATTACTTATAATATGAAAAAAAATAATAATATTTTAGGATTTTAGTACCTTTTGTGATGGTTACACGTCGTTAAGATCAAGATAAAAGAGTTGATTATTTTTTATTGCACACTATAATATGTAAAAAATATAAATACGATTGCGTAAAAACCAAGTAAATATACACATGTACACGGTGGATAACAAAACTTATGTTCTTTAAATAGAGGATACAAAATATTAATAAGATTCAGGTGGAACAGGTATAGATCAAAATGATAAAATGGATTATAGTAATTTATTTTAATTTCATCATTAATTACAATGAATACAAATGTATAATAATATTTTTATCGAAACACCATTGCAACCTTCTAGTTATAAAAATGTTAGTATACATCACGATTGTGATATTTTTCAACTACATGTAATCTGTACATTACACGATTACGCATTTTTATCCTTCTCACCTGAGAAAATCACAACAAGATTTTTAATCAAGAAAAAAGTAATTTTATAATTTTCTTTCCCAAATGATTATGTTTATATATGTACCTGATCATTTATTGATAACAAAAATATAATGTTTTTTTTTTTTTTTTAAATAGTTATAAAACACAATTTCTCTCCGTAGAAAACTATAGAATAATATTAGATGTCCAGTCGGGACGGGTTCAGGCAAGCTAAAAATAATTTCAAGTCTGGTCAGATTTTCAAGTCGCTCATGCACTAGGCATTTTGTACGCATAGATACACGATTTTTACAATCGGTGTAAAAGAACTTTGCTCAAATAAACCATAATATTATGTTCTTAATCTTTACAATTGTCCACCGGGTGTCTTCTACGGTCGTCTATATAAATATTAAATATAATTATGTGTACCAAGTGCTATAAAAAAAATTATAAAAACATATCTATATTGTCTACATATGAAATTTGTAATATTACATTACCTACGGTCGGATTTAATACAAATTTATCTTAGATAAATAAATCTTAGTAATTTTTCGGATTTTCCTTTCGAAGCGAGTTAAATACACATTTTTCTCTAGGTTTTATGGTCCGTACAGGATTCTAATATATATTATATACTTATATATTCAGGATATAACACAATAAAATACACATATTTATAATAGCAACACAATTGTGTACCAAGAAAAAAGTAAATGTACAACTCATCCAGTGTTACAAGCTTAATACTAACAATAAAAATACATTAAGTCGTATTAAAGAATGCAACAATACACTATTGCTTTTCGTCGAAAAATATAGATATTATTTTGTTATAATATGATTACGTCACGTCCTTAAGGCCTCGTTTTCTCGGACATACGCGCCTGTAATATATCGAGATTCGGGACACACAATAATTGCCAACTTTTTAATATTTTTATAATTAACAAGATTTTGTATACTTACTGCCAACTATAAAATAAAATATTGTTATAATATATATATATATATATATATTTATATAGATATATATATATTGTTAAATGGTTTTTATATAGTATTTTAAAGTATTAATGGTCATTAAAAATGAATATCGGAAAAAGTATTAAATTATTTACTTGTCTCTGTTTGAAAAAGTTAATTTTGTTATTTTTCATTTAACGTTTAGGACTCATATCTCGAGATTTTTTTAATCCTTCAACACTAAAATTTTTCGTTATTTAATTTTTTTTTAACGTTAAGCATTATTAGTCACCAATATTTTCTTGTATTTTTAAACAAGTCCAAATAAATTTCACTAAAATAATTTAGGTGTACCTATATTATAATTTATATCTATATAAATAATACAACCACAATTAGTATCGGAAATAGATAATTAAAAACTGATTCAGATAAATATAAAAAATAACATAAATAAAATTATCTATATAAAGATAAAAATAAATTCATTATTATTTAGATAAGAAAAAGAAAATTTTTAATTTTCAAAACTTTTTTTTCTAATTTTTTCAAGGTATTTTATTAAAATCAATAGGCCAATAAGTAGGTACATAGTATATTATAAATAACTATTTATTTATCAGATAAGTCCCTGACCACAATAATATATATGGATGATAGTTATCTGGACATCGTAATTAGTCAACAATATTGTTCAATATTTATTATCCTCAGTTGATGGGAATATAATAATATTGTAGCACACTAATACGCTATGTATACGAATTTTTTGAATACTGGGTGACCAAGTATTGAGAATAATTATAAAAAAATTACGATTGTGTTTTTGATAATTTTACAAATATCGATTATTGGTAATATTGACGACAATCTTTTGTGAAATATAACAATTAATCACTTCGTTATTTTTGATATAATGATCGTAAATAATACACGCCTTTTAAAACCAGTCGTTATCTTAAATAACTATATATATATATATATTTATATACAATGATGGTTATAGATCTCATCAAGAGATTAGAGAATTATTTTAGGCTATACCTAATTTTTATATATGCATTACTGTCATGATGGCTAATGTTTATAAAAAATATATTTTTTTTTTATAAATTATGCCTCCAAAATCCGAATATTATTCTTTATAATATGAACTCTTAAAGTTTTCAATAAAACATTTTAGTGGGTAACTATTTATTACGTGTAAAAAAATATCAGAACACAATTTTATACTTGGTAATAATTGTCAGTTATTGTCACCACATATATATTGTTATGATTATCATTAATGTACACCTATAGCTCGCAGCGTTTATGTAAATATAAAGTACTATTATTTATTACCTACTTTTAAAAGTGTAAATACTTACCATATATTGTATTCATATAGTAGGCATTTAATGCAAATAGTTTTATTGTTTCAAATAAAACTACAAATAGAAAAAAAAAAACGAATTATCAATTTTTAAATTAATATGTAGAAAAAAAATAATTAAAATTCTACAGTTTTACCAACTTTATAACAATTTATTTACCTAATTATTATCGATCAAAACCGTTATCAACACTTACGGTGTAGGTATTTGTTATTCGTACATAGCCATCGTTATTTTTATACAGAATAGATCTCTATTTATTACGATCCGCAATGCTTGGCCTCCTGGGTTTTCATCGACTGTTAAACACATTGTTTGGGTGAGTCTAGTGATGAGCAAAATAAGATCAAGACTTTCATAGTCTCGGTCTAGAACTTGTTCTTGCTAACTCAGTTTTGGTCTTAGTCTTGTTATTATTGCATTCGATTGTATAAATCGATAATAAGAAAATTCATTATATTATTTTTAGTCTCCACGCACATTTTAGTAGTGTATACGAATTCGTATTATTATTTATAACGTTAAAAAGTTTAAATAGATACTATTACTACCATATTCTTTTGTTTATTCATACAGTAGGTATTCATGATTTAAAATTTTAATTTTAGCGAATAATAAATGTGTAAAAAAAAAAACATAAATGTGTACAGTCACCCAGTTCCCAACTTTATGACAATGTATTTGCCTAAAAATTAACGATCTTATTTATTTTACTTTTAAACAACGAAGAGGTGAAAAATATTATCAATATTTGGCATATTTAATCGTTATTCCTATAATATGATAATCGTTATTTTGAAAATTTGTATTTATTACGATAACTATATTTTAACAATTATATCAATACTTTGCTTCCAGACCAGCAATAATTTCGTCTTTTACGTACGTGTTAATTTGACTGAATTATTATAAAAACAATGGTTAAAATGCAAGTTAAGCCAACGATAATTATTTAAGCTAGTTAATTTAATAAAATAAACAAAAATTTACTTTACAAACTTAACTAAGAATATAAATATAACACGCATTTTAAAAATGGTTATGAAATCTATTATCTATTATTATCAGTCTCAGTCGACATATTATAAATTAGATAAATTAGATCGTAAACATTTCATTCAATCGTTATAATAATCATTAATTCGACGAAGTTTTACCGTTTTAGTAGAACGCGAATGTGGCACGTCCTTATAAGGACCAAGTCATTAGGATTTTTAGGCGTAAGTATAGGTACCCGTGTAATTAATTAATGTGGACTACAATTACGAATTTTAGACTTTTTTTTATACCTTTATACCTGTAAAGAATACAATTATATTGCGTATACTGCAGAGTACGTACTGATAACGAAAATATTAATGTATTATTTTTATGAAACATTTTTTTCAAAATAGGATCAATTATTAGACAGTAAACATAATATTATAGAGCATTTATGGATAATTATAATATTTAAACACACATATGCTTATATTTTATTATTAATACCTATAATGATGGCGAGACATCCTCAAGAACAAGATATATATATTTTTTTTCAAGGACTCAACTCAATAAACTCTACTATTTACATATATATATATATGTATGTATTATATAATTGGCAGGTATAGGTTAGAAAAATCAGACGATAACACAGTGGTGTAGTCAAGGGGAAGGCTAGACGGCCATGTCCCCTTCCCGTTGGCTGTATTTTATTTTATGTATACAGGGCATCGAGTAAAAGGAATTAAGTGGAAGCATATGCATAAAATTAAAAATCAATAATTTGTCTACATTTTGCTGTGAGAGACTTTTAAATAGGTTAGAATCTTAATTATAGACGACATTGAATTCTACAATTTGTAAAAATATTTCATCAAAAATCACCCAGGACGAATTATTGATCCTTTTACTTCTGTAAAAATGAAATTTTATGCTAAAACTGATCAGTATCTAAGAAAGCAGCATCTTCTGAGATATAATTTACGCACTCGTACTGTTATTGATAAATACGTTTTTTATTTAGAAAAATAGAAATTATTTACAATAATATATTGATATTTTAACGATATAACAACGAGTAAACCTACCAATATTTTAAATATTATAAAATAGTATAAAAAAGTACCTTAAGGTACATCGCATACAGTAGCTGGTAACTTGGCGGGATTGGGCATGAGGCGTGCCACTGATACCTCTAAACGGACTATATAGGTACAAATACTGAACCACTCATGACTCAACGAGATTACTATAGTTAAGTCTCAGAGATTAGATTTTACACACAGGGTTAATGCCCATTATTTGTATTTAATAATTTTTTTAACTTAACTATTATAAAATATATTGTCTATCATAGCTAATCTACCTTATATATGAATTGGTCCACAACAAAAGTCTCCTGTTAGTAAATCTATCGTAAAAAAGTACAACTAGTCGTATTTTTATTTATTTTTTTTTTTTTTCAAATATTGTACAAACTTTAGTAAATATCTTAAATATAGCAAACTTAAAGTGCAAGATCAAATTTGGTATACATACACATAATTAACACACGGCAGACATGCAGACGGTACTATCCATTACAGAGAACGCGAATAATACAAACAAAATTCACCTTCACTCCGGATATAATTTGTAAACGATGAAGGTGAACAAACCGTTCTGTTTTTTTTTCTTTCTCTCCTTTTTTTTTTTTTTTGTAATTCAATGTTGTGATTAAATGTTTTCACAATGTTTCCGTGGAAGGTTGCTACAATGTAAAATCGACCATATTGTCTAAATGCCGTATTTCTCTGCCATGGATATATTGTCGAAATATTTTGAAAACATTACCAACATGGAAAACAAATAATACATATAGGTACATATTGTAAACATATTAATATTTTTTATTATAATTTATAATATTTATAATTGTAATTATTTGTATTATAACAACGTGTCTAAAATATGTAATTTCCATCTGGGCCGTTATCAGGTTTTTATAGTTTCAATATCGATCTCGATATTAAAATGGTTATATAATGCAGCAATGGTTTTGAGCGGGCCCTAAATCTTGGCTAAATATTTTTTTTTTTTTATATTAAATTTCAAATTTTAAATACTATATTAGGTACTTATATAACAATAATAAATTATAAAAGATTTCGTTTACTAGCTTAAGAGGACACCTGCACACATTTATTTTACTGTAAAAAAACTATTTTGCGAGAAAAAATTATTCTCGAACTGTAGTTTTAGTTATAAAACTAAATTTTGACACAATATTGTAGATATAATTATCTGTGTTCTACCATCGTTATTTTTTAATAAATATTAAATCTTAAAACATTTATTCATTTTGTAATAACCATTTTTGGGGGAATTTTTACAGATTGTATAATATCAGTTATATTTGTGATGTCCATAAAAAGACGACAGTAGAAAATAAATAACTTGTTTACAGTATTGTGTAAAATTTAGTTTCTTAATTACAACTACAGCCCTAGAACACATTTTTATTGTAAAACGCTTTTGTTAACAAATACCGAAATCATACAACAATACAAAAGGTAGAACTGACACAGATCTATTTTTAAATTACTTTTAAAATGTACTTGAATGTTTTTAAACGATTATATTTATATTTTTCTTGAAATTTCATAAAAAATTGTACACAGAAACCCTTAAAAATTGCATGTGTGGCGTCCTCCTATGTTATAATATTAATATAAATTATAATGAATCGTATAGTTTTAGATTTAGGTCTTCAAACATAAAACGACTACTAAAATGTTTAAATTTCGATTGTATTCATTTGTACTTCATACTAAAATATACGACACTCAATATTAAAATTCCCCATAAGTTTGGTTAGATTAGGATTTCTAGTCCTAAACTAAACCTCATTAAATATTTAATAATAGGATGTAAATAAGTATTTTTTTTTTTCATATATAAATTGGCGATTTAAAAGAAATGTGTTCTGCGCCTCTAGTGTTTGAACGATTTTATTTTTAGAATACCAAAACATTCTACAACACGGACAAAAAATATAAAATATACATTGCAACATATTTTAGCGAACGATTTAAAATTAACGTTTATGGTATTTACGAAATTATTCATTAATTAAAAACTGTTGAAAATTAAAACCATCAAATCTTTTCCCGTTATTGAGTAAATATGTTATATATTGTCATGTACCCTACTATACCTACTTAGATATTTCTTTTTTGAAACGATAAACGAACATATATCTAAAATGGTAATCGTGAAAAAACCGTATTTAGCCCGTATATGGACCACCCCGTGCCGAGTCGTAATACGGTCTACTGATTTCATACTTAGACATTTTAAAATAATAAACGAAATAGAAATCGTGAGAAAATTAGCCATGTGGACGGACCCCATGCCGAGATGCGTATACTTACATATAACTTTTGTACACGTATCTATATTTAGAAATAAAAACAATAAGTAGTCCAAAAACCAGCATATGATAACTAATCCTAGTGCCGAGTCTAGACGAGGGGAGAGCATGTGAAATAGAAAATCAAAGGGACCACACGTAATACAAAATATAACAATTTTTTTTTCTATATTAAATTTCAAATTTTAAATACTATATTAGGTACTCATATAACAATAATAAATTATAAAGGATTTGGTTTACTAGCTTAAGAGGACGCCACACTACATTTATTTTACTGTAAAAAAACTATTTTGCGAGAAAAAATTATTCTCGGACTGTAGTTTTAGTTGTAAAACTAGATTTTCACACAATAATGTAGATCTGTGTTCTACCATCGTTATTTCTTAATAAATATTAAATCTTTAAACATTTATTCATTTTGTAAAAATAACTAAATAATAAACTAATAAACTAAATATTTCTTAAAAAACGACTACACTATGGGCCAATGAAATGAATTTTGCCCTAAGACGAAAATCATGAGAACGGACCCTAAGTAGAGAGGTCACAAGGGATCTTCCCTGTATATAACTGGGTCCCTGAACACTGAAATTTCTGACGACCTGGGACTAGCGATTGCGACGCATTCTCTACGCCGGTGGATTTTCTATTTTTTTCTTACCATCTCTACGGGACTTCGTCTATTTTTCGAGTATTTAATTTGGACTTGGTCGATTTTTGTAATATTTTATATTTTGGACTTGAATAATTTCTATTATTTTATGTTCTTTTAATTACTCATCTGATCATTTAATAAATATTGTGAACGTACAATAAAAATAATATATTCATTGACGAAAAATTGGTGTTTGACTTTAATTATTTTAATTAGAAGGCCGCAACACCTGCGATTTTTAAGGAGTTCTGTATAGGCAATTTTTAAGAAATATTATGAAAATAAAAATCTAACAATTTAGAAATATTTATGTACATTTTAAAATTAATCTAAAAATAGCCCGGTACCCGTATCACTTTTTATTGTTGTATAATCACGAAATTTCCACCTAAAAGACCAATACGCGTGACAAAATTGTGGAACTATGGAAAGTCGGATTTACAATCTGTAAAAAGATTTGAATGTGTCGGCCTATCTTCTAGGGATCGATCGAGGCATTTTTCTTTATTATTACAGATTAAAATATAATCAATGTTTAAAAATTGTGATTTTTAATGATAAATAATACGACTAAAAAATAAAATAAATATAAACCCCTCGATCGATCCCTAGAAAACAAACTGATGAATTCAAAACAGTTTTCAGAATTTAAATCCGACTTTCCAAAGTCCCACAGTTTTGTCACGCTTTTAGGTCGATTTTTCGTTGGTGTTGCGGCCTCTTAACCTCTCATCTGACATCAAATCTACGTCGGTGGTCGAGTACCCTTCTGAGGTTCAAGGGCACGCACGCAACAATATTATATAATTTATACATTATACATTATATATATATGTGTATTATATAATATGTGTGCCTATATTGCCAATATTTTCCCCGTTTAAAAATCCCGTAAATATACAATTTAAAAGGAAGGACTATTTTCAGCGGTAAAAATATGTTTACTCATAACTTCTAAAACAGATTCTTAAAATGATAAAAAGGAGTTAAAATTTAAAATACTCATAATAAAATCGACAAAGACAATAATTTGGAGTGAACCTAGTTTCAGTATTTTTAAGTTATTAATCTTAGAAAAAGTAATTAATTTTTTATAAAGTAGATTATTTAATTATTTGACTTTTTTAAACAACGATCGATAATCGATTATATTTTTATAATACATATATATATATATATTACCTATATACCCATTTTTTTTTTATATATATATTTTTCGTGCAAAAATACCGGATAGTCAATTATGGTTATAAAAACACATTAGTCAACATATTTAAATTTTCAATTATAAACAAACTGGCCGGAGTCCGGAGCCATGGTAAAGGGAACTGTAAATATACGCGGCATATCCATCAACCACTAAGTGACACTAATTTTTTACTGAGTGACACTATAGTTTGTATGTTAAAATGTGCTCCGAGTCCATCTACTAACTATGTAATAAGTATATCTAACTATATCCTGCGGTCATACGTCCCAACGACGTTTATCGTTTGGTGCGGTTATTATCTACTCATTTTCAGATGTTATCAGGATATCACTAATTATCTACGTTATACATTAGATATTAGGTAAATTGAATAATGTTTTATATGAACCTATGTTCTTAATGAAATGAATGACATCACGTTCGTTATTATAGCGCCTATACCTATAATATCGACATTTTAGAGAAAATAACATCATATAATACTGTCATAACCCGTTCAGTTCATCTCCGCCACCGGTGACGTCACACTATTAATTTAACAATGTGCTACTTTTATATTATCATGGATATTATTGGGTAAAATATGTAAATATCTACCCATAAACTATAAAGTATATTTCACTTATTTGGTTCCATAAGAAGATGGTTTGTGGGTCGTGTATGCTTTATCTTCCAAGCATCCCAACTCCCAAATCCGACACAGAGGCATACACCTATTTGTATATTTGAAAGGTCTGAACTCTGATGAATCAAAATCACGAAAATAATTCGTTAGCCTTCGGTAGCATGGATTGCCTTAGCAGGAAAGGGCTCGAAATGTCGTTTTTAGGTAAGAACATTATCTTAATATAGTACATTTATAATTAGTTGGTTTTTTTATGTTTTCTATTACGTGGTCTGGCACTATCGATCATAGGAACACCATTCTGACTGGATAAATTTCAGTTCAGGGCCCCGTAAGAATTACACTCAACTTACTATATTTACTCCTACGATTTTACCAATTGGGGCAACACTCGGTGGAATTTCTCTGGCGATCAAGCACACAATTTTTAGAACACCTATTGTAGGCCATTATAGATCACTATAATCTATAGACAAAATCCATGACACTGAGACTGACTGTTGGAATTTCACGGCCTTTTGGAAATATTGGCTATCGGCATTTATTTTAGTATATTAATTCACTTACCTTTAAGCCTGCAGTGCGCATATATGTTAACACTTTTTGTCGAGAATAATTTAATACGTAATATAGTTCTCTCCTCTGATGCGGCTAAAATTAGCGAAATAAAATTGGTGAAATTTGTTTCATATAATATATTGTGTTATGTATAAGTATATTTTTTCATGCATATGAATTTTGAAAAATCCTTTCTTATTACCAAAATATTATTGAAAAATATTACCGTAATATTATTAACAAAATAACATTCATCATAAGTTATTTTATTATTATAAATACCTAATTAAAATCCACTTTCTCCATGCACCCCCAGACACCCTTAAAGGTCGAATTAAAATACAAAATCCTTTCTTAGTTGGTTAATAGATTTAGCTTTCTATATGGTAGAGTAAGTAACGTAACGTATACAATTGGTATATATTTGGTAGACATTTTTTGGAAATTCTATTACCAATGTTAATTTTGTACCACGACGGCAACGATCGATGACAATAATCTATAAACATAATCTGCTACATCGACAAAGGCAAATTTATTATTATTAACAAAATAATATTCATCATTAGGTAGTTCCTTTTCATCGATGTAGATTTGCATTAAAAACAAAAAATAAACGAATTTCATTTATATACGAATATATAGAAGATACATGGTTAACAATTTATTCGAGTTTTATCTTAATATGACTAGATAAATTTATAATCATTTTTAATTTTGATTATGTTTGCATTTCTATTATACACATACCTAACTATTATTTATATTGCGTGAATGTATTTTAACCACTTAAAACCGTTTTAGAACCGGTCATTACCCTAAAATTGAAGTTTTTGATCGGAACGCAACATTTTGATCATTTAAAGATCAAAAAATTAATGAAATGAAAATGAATACAAACCTTTATTGTTATAATGTGTATTATAAATTAGAGCATTAGCATTAATTTAGTGCTAGGCTTATCATAATTCAAACAATAACTCTTAGTTCACTTTTTTTTTTTTATGAAACCGAACTTAAACTGGAAATATTTTACTGATAAAAACCTTTAATTCCATAACATAAAAGAAAAAATATATAAAATACAAAATTTAAATTTCGTTTTATTTTATCGACGACCTACAGGTATTTTGGCGCACTTAAACAATACTTATTATAGCTTGTCGACGAATATAAGTCGTAACTACATAATATAATAATATACAATTATTATAATAACAATAAATTACAATATTTTATTAATTATTAATATTAATCCATACGTGTATAATATAATATATTATGTTTATAAGTATAATAAGGCGAACTCAAATACTCCCGAACGCTAAAAGAAAAAACCGAATAAAAAAAAAAAAACATGTAGTCGGCACAATGAAAATATTAAATATTGTATATTAAAAATTAACATAGATTATGCGTTAACAACAATTATATCTATTATGAAAACTACTCATAAATTCATCTAGGTAACTATTATTGTTTATTTTTTTGCGCGGTAAGTATATCAAAATATAGTAGATAAATGTATATTTTTCGGTTTTTGATTTATGACTTTTTTTTTCGTTTTTTAGGATGTAAAATAAATAGTATTTTAATGGAATGTATGATCCGGAAAATAGCGCTTAAAAATATTTTTAAAACAATGGTTTTTTTTTGAAACTATTTCTCATTTTATGGACCGATAATTTCACAGATACTATTATTTTATTTTTAGACATTTTTTCAATATTAAGAAAATATTATACAATTATTTTATGACAATTTCTATTCCAATGAGCGGGTGAGAGTTGGTATCAAGTATTTTTTTCGAAAAACTTTTGACTTTCGTCAGTAGTTGATATAATTATAAATGACCGAGGTTCAATACATCCTTAATTCATACTCGGTAGGTACCTATTATACGATATCATATAACACGGCGAATTACTATTCCATACAATATAATATTATATTATATCATAATATTGTTTTGAAACCATATTGTGGTTGTAATTATTATTCGTTTTGAAATTTTTTTTTTTTTTTCAATCTCGTAGAAAACATAATAATAATTAATCGTTCGGGAGTATTTTTATTTTTTTTTAGTTTAGTATATTATACGAAAAAGCGTCGTGGCTCGGTCGTTTCCGACTCTGCGTGTTTTTGCTATAATAAAATAGAACTACACGTGAAATAACAATACATTATTATTAGGTAGGTATACCATATCAAAATTATTAATATTTACATAATATATTATATATATGTATGTACGCTTAACGACGAAAACATAATATAATATATATATATATATATATTAAGTAATCGAAAATGAATAAATGATTTTTGAAAAAAAATAAACAAATAATAATTAATAATAATAAAAGGAAAAACTATATTTTATTATTTTATATTATATATATATATATATACATACACGAAAAAACAAATAATATTACGACGTTAAGTATAAAAAAAAAAAAAAAAAAAAAAAAAACAAAAAAATGTATAACTACAAAACTATTTTGTTTTTTTTATTAAAAGGGGAAGGGATTTTTTTGTTTTGATCGAAAAACATCTATAATAATAAATTATTCCTATTAATTAATGTTTTAAAATATTTTTTTATTATACAATCGAAATAACATAATATAATATACCCATAGGTACATATTATAATATTATTATTATTATATATACCTAAACCGCGAGTATTAAATTATACGATATTACGCGATGAAAATCGTTTTTATTTTTATTTTTTTTTTTTAAAAAATTAATTAAGTAGTTATATAATATAATATATTATTAGGTATATTATTATTACATATTATATTATTATATAATATATTTTTAAGAGAACACATTCCGCGAATTATTTTCTACATTATGCGTCGACAAAAAACTAAAATTTAAATTTAAAATAATAAATTGTTAAGTATATTTATAAGTTTTTGTTTTATTCGTAAAATAATATTATTTAGTTATTATAATATAAATGCAACGTCGGCGGCAGCACGTGAAAGAACAACGGATTCCGTCTATATTACAATATAATATATAATATCCTTATCATTATGATTCTCGTTATTGCTAATGCAGATGTAGAAACAAACAATTTTATTAATAAGTGTAAAAAAATGCATTTTCGTTTATTTTCGAAGGTGATTTTTTATTTATTTTTTTTTGTTTATATTATTTGCGCCACACCCATAATAATGTCAATAAACTCGATAATAATAATGATAATGATATTCGTATATATTATATCAATATTATATACCTAGTATAAAATAATGAACAAACAAGGTATAGTTTTATAATATAACGACGAACGACGGAATACATAGTATAATTATTATTATTATTATTACTGGTAAAAACAACATTATTTTGTTTAAAACACATTTATTCCGCGCCTAAAGATTATTAATATTATTTATATATTTATAATATAATATTGTACAACTACAACTAGCCAACGAAACGACTATTTAAGCACTCCCCCTCCCATTCGCAAAACCCGGCCAACGGACGATTCGATATAAATTTATCCTATTACTTGAATTCATTTATACCTAATAAGGCACGTAACGAATATAGTATTTTTTTTTTTTTTTAATATATAATAATGTATACCTATAGCAAAAAAAAAAAAAAAAAAAATCAAAATCTTAAAACATTTTCAGAAAATAAAACTGTTTTTTGGGCCCGAAAAATTAACATTAAAAACTATTTTAAATATATTGAATTTGAAACGTTAAATAGAAATTTTCTCGAAACGAATATGTTATTTAACTTACCACAGGAGATGTTTTAAGCACATAATATTATGTTTAATAAACACAATGATAATTTTATTATTATTATTATTATTATAATAATAATATTCTAATAATTGTATTGTAATATATATATATATCGAATTTGCTCGTAAACTGTGGTCCTCGTGGCGGGGAAGAGGTAGAACAAATTTGTAATCAAAATTCCAAATAGGGCGACGGATTTTTCAGAGCAATAAGACGAAGTGAGAGGGGGTGTCGATAGTCGCTTTAACGAAAATAAAAATATATAAATATATATCTATATATTAAAAATCGTTAATAAAAAAAAAAAGAAAAAATTATTATAATAAAAACGCGAGCGGTATATATAGGTATAGGTAAAGGCGCGTACCATATACGATATATGCACTACTCTATTATCTATATTATGATTGTTTATATTATATTATTATGATCGACGTCGACTGATAAAACTAAAAAAATAACCTAAAAAGCACTAAAAAACTAAAACAAAGAAAAAATGGGTTTTTTGAAAAATCAAATAAAATATTACGTTCGATTTAATTTTAAAACTATATCGTGACGATACACGTCGTTTTTTTTTTTTTTTTTTTTTTACAAAAATTGTTCTTATTTTCTAAAAAAAAAAAACAAAAAAACTCGCTCTGCAATAGATACAGTGAGAGAGACGGGGTGGTGAAAGAAATGCGACGCGGTTGTAGAGACTATAATATATAATAATATGATAATGAATTATTATAAAATAAGAGAGAATCGAATTTTCAAAAAAAAAAAAAAAAAGGGAACAAAACAAAAAAAAAAATAATAATAATAATAATAAAATTAAATGAAAATTCGAATTGCGAAATTAAATATTAATAATAATAATTATGTTTTAAAAAATGAAAAAAAAAAAAAAAAAAAAATTGTAATGTCTACACGGCCGTTTCCGTGTGGCTGTGCGTGGACAGGCGTTCCACGTCGATGGGCGGCACGCCGATCGCGTTGTCGCTGTCCGCGTACTCGATGCTGCCGCCGGTGTTGGACGACGCTGTGCGCCCGCCGCCGGTCGCCGCGGACAGTCTCTTGCTGAAGCACGGCTGTTTGCGTAGCACTTCGGCCAGCGACTCGCCGTAACTCGCGTCCAGACCCTGCCGGAAGGCGTTAACCACTCGTATCTACGGGGACAAAAAAAAAAAAAAAAATGGCGGGAAAAAAAACGATTAATAATAATACCTAATTAAATGATAATAATAATAATAATAATTAAAAAAAAAAAACATAAATAAAATAACGGCTATAGACAAACTATATAAAATAAATATTGGTAAAAAAAATAAATGAGAAAATAAAAATACCGCCAAGTCGTTGTTTGCGGGTTATTTTGTTTTCCAAATTTTATGTGCGGCACACTCGTTTTCTCCATCATATTATATAATATAGATTTATCCGTTTCTGTACGAAACATAATAAGAGGGCGTTCAAGTATTACGTCAGCACATTTTCGACCCTCTCCTCCTACTGGTCAGAAATTGTCGGCAAGTGTCTGACCCCCTACTTTATTACGTCCGACGACTCCCCTCTATTGAAAAAAATAAATAGAAATTTCGAATTTTAAATTAATTAAAAATTTTTGCTCCATTTTTTTTTTTTTTTTTTTTTATGCAATGTAAGCGAATTACAGACTCCCCCTCCCCATAGGTGCTTACGTAATACGCTTGAACGCCCCCTAAAATATTATATAGTTACCTATCTAATGTTGTGAATGGTTTTCCTATTCTCTCTCTTTTTGTATATATAAAAATATTTCTGTTTTAAAAAAGTTCTTAAAATATTTTTAAACAGTTTGATAATTTTCTAACGATAAGATTTTACGGCAATATCCGGTCCGGAATAAAACGGTTAAAAAATTTTCAACACGGTATATTAAAAATAATTATGAACGATATTGAAATATTTGTTGAATCATGTTTTAAACGTTAATCTTTTGTATCTAAAAACTTATTAGAACATTGTTATTTCGCTATTTTCGAATGTTTTGAGAATATGTTTTATTAATTTTTTGCCATCAGAAGAGAAGAATAATAAATACGTTATCGAACCTGTTCTAGAGAGTAAAACTGTGTGCTAATAATATTTTAACATTTTGGGTCTGGAAACATAACATTTTCAATCAAATGTTTTTAAAATATTTTTGAAACCATCAATTTCTGGATCTTACCTACCGGAGTTTCCTTTTTCGAATAGACATATGTTTATAGACCATACCTATATAAGTTTAATTTTACTGATTAGAAATTGTTTTTTATTTTATGCTAAAATGTCTAAAAATGTAGAAAAAATTTTTTTTTAACTTTATTAGAACCGACTTCAAAATATATTTTTTAAAAAATATATACAATAATCGACCGAGAAAACAAGCGTCCCGTTATATATAAAAAACGGAATAACAACTACGCGATATATTGCCTCTACGCGTGTGTGCGTTATATAGGTAACTTAAATAATGAAAAATTATAAATTGAAAAAGAAAAAAAAATGGAAAAATCTAAAAAATAATATAAGTATAAAAGAAAGACAATTACCGAACTATAATGTTATATACGTATGTATATATAAAACAAAAAAAAATCTGTGTATAATATGTAGGTACCTAAGTATACACTATTATAGCAAATGTTAATATATACGCGTGTGATGTATATTATAATACTATACGTCTATATATTAGCTGTTGTGGAGGCATAACAATAATATAATATACTGTGATAACGATATAATATTATTATCATGGAACTAGGTTTAATAATATTATAATATACCTGCGGCGTGATAATACAATTATTATACTAAATATAATATTATAATATGATAATAATGTAAAAAATGAAATGTTAGTGGAAAAAATTAAAATTAAAAATAAACAGCATTAGCGGCGGCGGCTCGGATGATATATTATTAATACAATAACAATCATAACAATAATAATATAATTATTATTGTCACCATTATTATTTATTACGCAGGATTATACCATAGAGAATATTAAGACCTATACAATTTATGTTCAACAGTTTTGTGGGAGTATTATATACATAATTGGTGGTGGTATTTACCATACGTAAATAATTTTTACCCAATATTTATTAGTTTTCCCGATAGGTACATATTTTTCAATTTAATTATTCTCGAAAACGAAAATAAAGAATATTCCGAATTACATTTTACCCCAAAATAATTATTTTAAGATTGATTTTCTGAAAGAAAATTCCAACATATACACGAGTTCAATTAAGTAAATGTATTTTATTTTTATATTAATTATATTTAACATATCGGAGAAAAAAAACTATTAAATTCACAATGTATTAAATTGA
>JAIPRL010000486.1:0-112500 GCA_025469235.1 Pemphigus obesinymphae | reverse complement strand
AACATCCACAAAGAGTATCATATATCCGATAAGCTAAGTGCTTCCACCTCTACTGACTTAAAAAAAATACCGTTTTATTTACATTTTTATTAAAATATATATGACAAATTTGTGAAAATCAATTACGTTCAATGTATTGACTTAACTCGATAACGATAATCAAAAATTAACTTAACAACTTAAGTTTATATGATGAAAATATAAACGATTTAAGTTAGTTAATGGCAAATATAATTAACTAGTTCAGTTGAAGTTTAAAAAGTATATTAACTTTTGAACGTAGCTTTAACTTTTAAATTAGTTAATGCCCACCCTTGGTTAATAAATATTATACGCACATTCACAGGTTATACCAAGTTACGCTAAAGGATTTTGAAAAGAAAAACACCGGTATCAGGGAAAAACGATTACGATAAATACTACTTGCGGGTGATAATTTTATACGGTAAAAAAATATCGACATATTGGTATGGTATATACAATGTATTGTATATATATACGTATAATGTACTATACACGAACGAAATGTAAAAGAGTCAAATGATATTTTAAGAAATTCTAGAAAGTAAAATAATGTTTTAATCATATTTTTAGGAAAAATATTTTTGGTCCAGAAAATAAACGTTTAAAAAATGGTTTTTAAACATTCTCAAAATTCTCTGTAACATTATTAGACAGTTAACTTACTATTGTCTGGCAATGTTTTAAGAAAATTTTATACGATTGTGATATTTTACACCCCTGCACTTCAACGACTAGTTTATACCACAAACTGTACCAAAATAATATACAATACACTATATACGATAATTAATAATATAATAATATAAACTACTGTTATGCATATACCATCGCAGCTTTGCGAAAATATACATAATATAATAATATATAAGGTAGTTAAAAATGTATATTATATAGATAAAATATATTATACGTATTAAACAACTTGCCGAAACCATATTACACATACACACACACACACGCCAAACAACGTTTTAAACGAAATAGATATGAACCGAAGTATATACGATCAATAAAACAAAAATACAAACAAAGCTATATATAGATACAACTACTCGCTGTCAAAATGTTAGCTTAATGTTATGTAAACATTCTTTTTTTATGAAAAAATTTCATTTAGTACGTCGACGGAGATTATAATGTCGGTTAATAAGTATTATCAAAAATTATTTCGACTGAATATACAATATATTATGTACTAACAACTTTTATCCAAATATGGCGGTCATTTGGATACGATAATAATTATCTATTATCGTATCAATTATTGGTCATAAAATGTGTTAAACCAGAATATGTGACAATATACAACGGTATAGATAAGACGGAGGTATCCATACGATAGAATATTTCATATACATATATTATTATTTGACGACTAATAGAGTTTAAATTGTATACTATATATGAATATATATAATATATATATAATATATATATATATATATATATATATATATATATGTATAAAGATTATAAGCGGAGAAGGAGGGAATAAATCAAAATACTATAAAATTTAGATAAAAAATGAACACTACCAAATAGTATACATACATAATCTATAGACTAAACTGTATAGCCACAATATTACTTGATACTTAAGAAAGAACAGACACATAAATACAGCTATATATATAGGTACACTACAATAACAACATAATTCTAGTGCTGCTGCGGCGGCGGATTGTTTTTTTTTTTTTCATTTGGATAACGTGTAAATATTTAGGTATTTATTTATAAATATAAAGAGAGAGTTAAAGGTATATGTATTATAAAATACCCAAGTATAATATAATGATTATAGTACGATATAATAAAATGTAATGCATGCACGATGATATGAGATAATGAAAAATATGGACAACACAAAACTGTGTTACAATAATAATAATCAATAATAATAATAATAAAATACTCATCTATAATGAAATATATTAGATATAATAATATATACCAATATATTATTTGAATATGTCTATATTATGTAAAAATGATCGTGCAGTATATTGTAATATATATAAATATAGATTTTTATATATAGGTCGAAATGCGCACGTGTGTTTTTAATTTCCGATTAAAAAAAATATATAGTTCTGGAAAGTATAAAAAATTGTTTAAGAAAGTTCCGTTCCAAAAAATTATGCAAAACAATAACTATGTAGGTATGCCCATACACGATCAATCAAGATAGTTAATGGTTTGTGATGGACAATCTTGTAAATGACAAGTTTGACATACATGGCCAATCATGAATGATAATTAAATATATTAATGAATTCATTTTTCAGTAGAAAAACGAATGTCCTTAATGATACCTGTATTGTGGTATTTAATGACATTAAGAATAACCAGATTGTAAAATGAAAGAAGGTTGTATTGTAATTATTGTACCCTCGGCAAAAAATAACTCAAATGACGAAGATAACTTAAAGAAAATTAGTCGAATATGGTCAAAAGAATGGTATTTAAAACAACAAAGTACACAAACCATAATCTATTGGATGAATCCATCAAATCAAGACTATGCAAATGTTCTTTGAATGGACCACATAACATTTATTGAGTTATTATAAAAAGTTATTTCTTATATTAAAAAGAAATATATACAAGTATGAGAATTGATATTCCTGCAAATACAAGTATTTTATTTTAAGTGATAACGTTTATCAATCAGAACTCAATCATGATTTCCAATCATTCGCCTACACGGATCATCGTGAGCGACAATCGGATAGGTATATCAACAATCTTGATTGATAGTGTATGAGCCACCCTTTTAAGAAAGTTTCAAGAACATTATGATTTATTTGGTCATCAACTAGGACGTTAGAATTAGGTTTGTTTTCATCGAATTGTACAACGGTGTGTTTTATATGCGGAGTATATTCTAATTCTACGTTATAGAACTTACATTTATACATCTGCACAATTATTTATGAATGATATATAACATGGGTATGAATTTCTATAAAATGAATCGAATTATTTATGGATATATACAACACCGAATACGTATTGATCAATATGATATATTAATTATACGCATAAATAACAAATACAAATCAACGCAGGCGAATCACTACAACACTACGACACATACCTAATAACAATCTATACACACGCGCACTAAGCGAACAATAATATATATAAAAGGTAAGAATAAGACCTAAAAACGTACACACACAAACATTAATATGTCTATACAATATGAAGGCTATATAATTATATGCTATGTAAAAAAATACTGTATACACGTATATATCATATAGAAAATTATAGATATATCCATACGCATTATAATATTAATAACAACGGTGTGATAACAACACAATCAATCAATCGATAATATGATAAGAGAACGCAATTTGAATAATTTCTTAATCCTTCGCCTACCACCGTAATATAAATTTAGAATACTATATTGGTTTATGCCACAGATATATAAAACACTAGATAGCTAACTGACGTAACTATTTGTTACCATTTGCAATATATTATAACCTGTCCGGTTCAGCTGCGCCCTTGGTGACCGTTACATTTTGAAATTAATGGAGGTTATTAAAATTGTGGAAGCACAGGACAGGTGTGTCGCCTACATACTTTTGTTGAGGTTATCTCAATGGAATACTTCCAGAAAAATACTGATTACCCAATAATATCCATGATAATGTCAAAGTCGTAAATTGTAGGTTTCACATATTGTTCAAATTAATATTTTTGAACCCATGATTTGGTCAGACGTGTGACGTCATCCGAGTGCGCAGGGTTATACATGGCAGTCAATGTTTAGATAAATTCTCTTCGTTATCACTTATTTTTCGGCCTGTAGTCCCATTAATCAAATTATAAAAAATTTCAACTGATATTAAACAATAGTAACATTGATTACCATGCAAATCAACGTCCTATATGGTAGGTATAGTATAACAAGCTATAATATCTATCTAGTAATTTAAATATCTGTGGTTTACCGAAATCTAAACAAATACAGTGGGTTAATCCATAGACCAATCAATCAAATGAACTGCGCTTCGAGTCAAAACCCTTTGATATTATTTGATAAGCAAAAGAGGATAGGTATTAAAGAAGAAAAAATGACAAAACATTATTGTTTTGTTCCATAACGCCGTTCGTATTATTCACGAACGGCGTGAACAAATATTATCTCAGTTCGCGATGAACAGTATATAGACGTTTTTTTTTCCACGGCATTCAGTTTTGCTTATCGTATAATATTTCCCGGAGTGTTTCAATCGACGGCGGATGGGATGATGAAGAAGGCGTAGTTCGTTGTCTATGGGTTAATCGACAAATATTTTTACCATTAGTTTTGTTATATTGGAATACAGTTTAATAGTATAAGTGAGCTGCTGTAAACTATATATTCTATTATTATTGTAAATAATATTATGTAAAAGAAAAACGAAATAAAAATGTAACTGTTGTTTAACATACTTGGGAATAATAAGTGCGTAGACAATATATGCGGTACGGTAGTGGATTTTTTATTTTTTTTTTTCAATATGCATGCGGCAGATATCCTCCAACATTTGTAATTTTCAGCACTCGACGCTCTTGCTCAGTTTAAAACACAATACAATCCTCTTTTGACAGTAGACGCGATTGTGATCACATTCTCTCCGGATTTCTGTTTGTCGACGATAATAATAATTATCGGTTGTATTAACATTATATATATATAATTTCACGTATATTATACAGGTAGAAGGTACTTATATTATTAGGACGTATAAATATAAAATAATATCACTTCAAATAAATTTAACGATAATAAATATCGCTGTGCACTTTTATTATTGGTTTTTTTCTCAATATAAAACAGAAACATTGTTTCATTAATCATATTATTATCCACGGTAATTCACTTATATAATATTATTATTTATATATATACATAATATATATATATATATAGTTAACTATATTTATAAGTTATAAGTATAAGCGTTTATCTACACTATTATATAATAATAATGATTTAAAAATCGGTAAGTAAACACTAAATAAAGAACAAATATAGTATATAATATTTTATATAATATACTATTTTATGGTACTTATAATAATAATAATATGTTCTGCGCGGATGGTGGCGACTAATTATTATTATTTATCGACAAACAATAAAAACTATTCAATATAATAATAATAATAATAATAATAATAATAATAATAATAATCATAATACTATCGTTTGAATAGATAGGTAAAATAGTAAATTGTATATACGTAATATCTAAACAGCCATTTATTTCCCTTCCTTGTAGTTGTTAATTTGTGTTAATAATATTATATTATTATACACGTTGGAAGCGAGAACATAATATAATAATTATTTTCTTATTTGTAAAACATTTTTTTTTTTTTTTTTTTAATTAATAATATTAATAAAGCGTTAGTTAAGTATACATTTATTATTACTAAACGATAATAATATTATGGATTTGAGCCCACATTAGTTAACAACTTAACAACTTACTATTATACTTGTAAAAATTAAATGTCCAAAACATCTAGAAATAATTGGAATTAGGTATATAACATTAATATATTTTTGGAATTTTGACAAAAATTTCGATTGCTCGGTATACTCGTGTAAGTGCAGAATGTATTTTATATATAAATGTATTAATAAATTTTATAAATTTTCATTGGATATCAACTTGTCAAATAATATACTACCATATTAATATATCTTCTATATTGCTATATTTTCACAATATATATATATAAGTATACGGAATTTAATTGGTCAAATGGTTTTGATTATTATTGGCCGGATACACATGGATATGAGGGGGGGATGATAACAAATCATAACCTACGAGAACAAATCTCAGATATAACAAATAAGAAAGTGGAAAGACAAAATTATTTTTTTCAAAGTAAAATAACGTTTCAGTAATAAGTTTTATGCAAATTTACGATATAGAAAAATTAACTTTAAAAAAAAAATTTCAAAATAATATTTCAACAACATTAAAGTATCTATAGATATAATATATTTTAAACGTCATTTTTCTGGACTAAAAATGTCTACAGCACGGGTAAAACAGCAAAAAGCATTTGTAAATCATTTCCATGTAGTGAAATAAACTTGTAAGACATTTTCGATAATATTTTTAAAATATTGAAATATAAGCAAAATGTTAACGTTAATATTTCGGAACAAAAATTTCCCCTAAAAAATTATATAGGTACCTACCCAAAAAACAAAATGTTATAAAATATTTCCATGACGCGAAATAATATTTTAGGAAAATTATCAATACAGAAAATTAATGTTGAATATTTTTAAAACATAAATTATAATATTTTTAATCTTAATCTTTTGTACCCAAAAATGTCCCTTGAATATTATTAGAACATTAATTTACTCTTGCTGTCCGAATCGGAGTTTAATTGTACATTACTGATATTCCCAAATAAAAATGGCTGGTGAAAAAATGATCAAATTCCGATTATAAATCGATAACATACTGTACTTATTCTAATATGATATTAAACGAACCCTAATGAATATTAACGATCGATAATAAAAAGATTTATTGTAAGGTCGTTGGAGGTAGTTTGAAAAATATTTTTTTATGGGTTTCATTTATTTTTATTTTTAGGTATATCCACCCCCATATACACGAGTGTACACGACACTATAATATGATATTTTCGTGATAAACTTCCAGTCGATATTTCAGCTTTTGTTCAGCAAATATAATATAATATAAATAAAGAAATATATTTGTATAAATGTGTTGTACTTTATTTTACGTTACGGTGGTGTTAAGAATTCGAAAGTTCGAGAGAAAAAAAAAGAGGTAAAGAAGAAAAATAAGAAGAAACATATTTGTACTAAACGAAAAAATTAACATTATTTACTTGAGATAATTTTAATAATCCAAGTTGAAAGTAAAAAGGATTAATTTAAATCCACTGTGTGCAAATACATAATAATATAATAATTTATCATCGTACATAGCAAAAGTAACGATGATAATAATATTAATTAATTAATAATATATGTACGTATAGTTAACTACCCATATTACAGTATATAACAAGAACAATATTATAAATAGAAGAACAAGAACAACGAAAAACCGCACCGAACAGCGGGGCGGTTTTATATAATTTTATATTATATATAGAGAATATTCAAAAGATATACAACAAAATCTCATGTATTTTTCGTGATAATGTTCCACACTTTTTGAACGCCCTGCATATATAAATTATATATAGACCGAGTGAAAAAAATATTTAACAATAATCAATAAAACGTTATAATAATAATAATAATAATAATAATACCTATTATATGGCGTTTGAGTGGATTTTTGTTTCAAAATGATGTTTAACATCCATTATTTTACATAATATACACATATAATATAATATTATATGCATATATTAATAAATATTATAAAATTAATTATAATAATAATTTCACATATTTAAATTATGTTAATAATAATAATAATAATAATAATAATAATATCGCGGTATTTTTTTTATCGATTATAACAATAATGTGTGTGGTGCCTTGTGTCCGAGACGAACAACAACAACCGGTCAAACCATTTGACCTTGCCACATTCTCTGAAAAGAAATATACCATGTGCGTTACATATATTTTTAAAGTCCAAAACGTAATCGAATTGTTTTTTTAAATCAATTAATTAAGTGCAAACCAAAATTAAAAAAAAAAAATAATATAAAAAAAAAAAAAATATATATATATATATTAAAAATCGTCCACACACATATTATAATTCGCATTACTCATATCGCATAAGCCGAGGGCACAGTGAAATGTTTTACTTTTCACTGACAACAAATAAAATAAAATAAAAAAATAAACAAAAAACGTTCCTCAAAACGGAGCAGCCAATATATTATTATTTTTTTTGTTTTTTTTTGTTCACAACAATTATTATATTATATTTCGAAAGTGAGTACAACAATAATTATTACTGTAATTGTAAACTGTAAAATATACAATTTTTATTGTATATTTTATGAAAGCATAATTTTATAAGGAATTTTTTTTTTCATAATCAATCCCATTCACACACGCGCGCATTGTACACACGCATCCAAAAAAACTTACACACAAAAACTTACGCACACAACGAACACCGAACAAAAATCAAACTCAAGACAACGTATTGTTATTAATATTATTATTATTATTAAACGTACCTATGTAGAATATCTATTATATAATGTACCTCTATACCCGCTGTTATTATAAATATAAATATTATGATTATTATTATTATTAATAATACAGGTAAGTAATAATAGGTACAGGTGATATACAGAATGGGAAAAAATCATAGTCTCACATATTATATTCGAATATTCAGTACAAGCATGTAAAATATGTAATCTTTTAATAAAACATTTTCACCGATATCTAAACAAGTTTCCAAAGTAAATAAAAAATAATTTTACAATCGAAACTGGTGCAAAATGTGAACGTGAATTGATATTTGATTCAATTGTTGACACTTTTTTTTTTTTTTACATACGCTTTTTGTCTATTGAATGTCTACATTTACTGTACTCGATGGGATCAAAAAAATCGAAAAATAGTGAGACACGTTAATTTAAAGTGTATGTTCGCAATAAATCCAGTAGCATATGGACTCAAATTTAAGATTACCTGTTATTTTTTATCGGACTTTTTTTTTTTCGTTTATTTCGAATATTTATTTAGATATAATAGAAGAAAAAAATTATATATTTTGCGTCATACTGAACATGAATATGTATATGGGGGATCATGTTTTTTTTCCAACCCGTTGATAAAATATTATTGTGTTAGGTGTGATTTTTAATTTTGGTTTTTTTTAATAAATATTATAATATATAGGTATTTATATATAATTAAGCGACACCACCGATAAAAAAACATTACAAATAAAAAAATATAATCATTAAACATAAAATTATAATATAACATATTCGTGAATATAGTACCTATATATTGGATTTTTAACTAATATACAATATTATAGGTGTATATACCCTTACCTCAATAAGTGCGTGGGTGACGTTTGTTGCAATGTCCCTTTATATTTTATACACTGCGGCGGCCGGAATTTTTTTTAGGTAAGTAATTTTTTTTTTTTTATATCTAAATAATTTGTAACCGAAAATATACTCTAAATAATAATATAAAACCATATTATAATAATATAACCTATATTATATCATTGATTATTATATTTGTTCGTTCGTTCGTTGTATACACAAAAAACGACGATGGAAAACAACGTCATACAATATTAATATATCTCTATCCACATTTATTTTATCATCGATATAATATAATAAAATCCTAACCTATATAATATATCGGTATAAATATATATCGACATAATATTATTATTATAATATCAATCACACACACGCGCGCACGCGCATTTCGCGGGACGTTATACCCGAACACTACTACTATAATAATAGTTTATTATATTAGATATTATAATATATTATGATGTATTTCGATTTAATAATAATAATAATAATAATAATAACGAAAATAATTTTGTATATTATTTTTGTCGAAGAATATTAATATACGTATAAATATATATTATATAAAAGTAATTATTATAATAATATATTAAAAGAAGATAATATAATAATATTATAATAAGGCAGTAAACGCACACGCATACACACAACACACACACACACGCACAAACAATTTTCTCGCGCGCGCACACTTCAAACGTCGTAATTTTGACAATGTTAATAATTTATAATAATAATAATAATAATAAATTGTTAAGACGAGCAAAGCAAAAAAAAAAACCCAAAATCATGTTTTTAAAACATATTGCCCAGAATGTAAAATAATGTCAAGTTAATATTTTAATAATATAGATTTTTTTTTTGTTTGTCGTCTGAATTGTATTTATAAAATTGTTCATTTATTGTCTCCGGGTGACGTCTAAAATGTGCGTGCGGAAAAAGAAGAATTTAGTAACACCAAAAGTAATTGAAAAACAAAAAAATAATAGTAAAGCCGAGCAAGCCACTTATCAGATAGTAGATATAATATATTGTATTAATATCTAAAGATACGGCACTAATATGACACAGTACTACAACTACGGATACCCAAAAGCAAAAAAATATTATAATGTAATAGAAACGACACACCGTGCAAAAAAAAAAAAAGAGAGATAAAAAATCATAAAAAAAATCTAAAGGGGATAAGGATAAGGGTCAGCAGTAGCAGCAGCATTAGTATATATGCATATATATATATACATATATATATATATATATATATGCATATTTATATAATATCATATATATTATTTTTGTAGTTTAGTTGTTATAATATATTTTAAGCTATATATATATATATATATAGATATTATTACAATCATAGAAAATGGATCTATAAAAAACACGTTCTATTCGTTTTACATTTTCTCAACTACTGTTACTACTACTACCTACTACGATATTACTACAACACGTATTTTCTATAATATATAATATGTCAATGGTTAATTATCACCGACATATTATATAACATTACAATATTGTAGGTATACATATTTTTTAGATCATTTAGTGATGGGACGTTTATTAAACTCCGTCCGTCGGGCGAATGAATGAGAATATCAAATTTAACGTTCGCTAAACCAAAAAACCATTATTTCATCCATTTAGGGTTGCCACTTCTGCTCATTTGAAATATGAAAATCACTAAACGAATGTAAAATCACATCATTTCAAATTATTTAAATGTTTTAAATTAAATGTCGACAGTTTTCGAACAACTTTAAACCGAAGTAACTATCTTACATCCTAATAAATAAATATAATATATTGAATCAGTACATATTTACAGTACATATCTTCCAATGCATTTTCAAGAATAGGAAAAATTGGACGTTTTCCTAAAATACCAAAAAAATTACTGGAAACCTTTTAAAATTTTACAGATTTTTACACTTTATCCGTATACGTGGCAACCCTGAATCTATATATGGTATAAAATTAGGGAATGGTAAATTTATGTCTATAAGGTTGATTTATCAATTTACCAATTGCGCTACCAATTTATATTTAACGACGAACATACTGATTTCGCCTCAATATTTGCAACATGTTTCTCCAATAAAAATTACTAGATATTTTAGAGTGTTCCTAGTACTTCGTCACAAGAAACAAACGTTTTTACTTGATTCGTGTTTTTATTTTTACCGGAAAAATGTGAAAAATACCCCGAACTTCAAATCTTAAAAAATATTTTTAGACGAAAGTGAAACGATTTTTTTTAACTTAAAAACCTCATTCATATCTATTCATATCTATTCATATCTATTATATACCTATTCATATCTACGAAACAAATGCTGATATTACAAACACGTTATTGCTAATTATTGGGTAACAAATGTAACAATTGTTTTTTTTTTTTTAGTAACATTATTATTAGCGCAATTGGTCCATCAACCTTAATGAAGAACAAGAGTGCTATTAGCACAATAGATAAACTACCCAAAAATATTCATTTGAATAATTCAAACACTTACTGATTCGAGATCAAGATTTCATGTATTGAAAAATCTTAAATCTTGTTAGTTTTCATTTTGTTCTCTTCAATTGTAAATTGTAATATATTATGAACCGTTATTACAATGTCCAGATCAATTTCCTTTAACTGTATTAATCTAGCGTATAGTTTAGTGTACTTGGAACTTTAGCGGCAAGTCCACATTATTACAATGTTACGGCTAGTACTAACCATAATAAGATAAGTTATTTCAAAGTGTATAACAAAATTTCACCGATTATTTCAATTCGCTGATTTATGATAATTGATAATATAAATCTAATTATCAACAAAATTTACGAATTATTAATACGTTTATAAATTGTAATAATATATACGAATTCTTATTGCTAAAAACAAACACCAATCCCTAAAGCTAAAGTTAGAGTTGACATTTAGCTTAACCAGCTTAAAGGCCATCGTAATAATTAAATTTTAAAATTTGGCCGCTAAATATTATGTTCTTTTTGTTAGTAGATAGCTTAGCAAGTAATTGTAAAAATAATTAATTTCTATTATTTAAATTAATAATAGTTTATTGTATATATTTTGTGATCAAATAAAAAAGACATTTGTACTTATATTATGCTAACAATATAAATATAAAAAAAAAACAAATCAAATTTAACTATAGCAAACAATAAATTTATCATCTAGTTTAATTAATTAAATTAAGCATTAACAGTTTTTTTTTAAATATCTAAATGTTGTTATTGAGAATATCTTTCGCGATAACCATGAATGGTCTGAAATGAAAAAAAGTACATAATTTAAAAATACATGTTTTCAAATGAAAACTATTAAACTGATGGAAAATATATACATAATACATGTAACAGAAATGTTGGGCCGTAATTACAATATCCAGCTAAAATGTATTTAATTGTCAGTTAAATCATTTATACAGTGTTACCGCTAGCACTATCCATCATTTAAATAATTCTGATTAGTACACCGATATTAATTGGTGGGTTAGGTTATTTTATCCAATTAGTTAATCCAATCAGCTGATTTCCAATATTTAATTGTTGATAAATTACTTATTATATTTGAAAATTGCAAGGTTATTTTCACTTATCTGTGGATTAATCTCGCTGGATATAATAGCGGATACCAAAAAACTTACCGTTACAAATATAGTTTTTACTAATACAAAATTAGAAGCGATTTTTATAATAACGAAATTTTAAAATGTATGAATTCGTCTGTTGCGTTAGCGAAAAGCTTAGCAAGACATTGTAATAACGGCACTCAATATCATATAATATTACCTGTAGATTTAAAAACGAAAAGTCTTATGTAGTAATCATGTCCTCGTATGTTGTTGTATTTGTCAACATTTGAATTTTAAAGCAATTTATGTGTTATGTATTCAAAAATACACACACATCTCACTTTGTAATTAAAACGTCAGGAAAAAAAACAACACTACGACTGATCGATGACACTATTTTCGCATTTAAATCTTAAAAATGATAGGTACCTAAATAACAATATTACCAAAATTGACTTATCGTTAACTCTTATATAGTATAAATCGGCGTAGAGTCGGAGTTTACACGAACGTTAAATTTCTTTTAGATGTTAATACCTAATGTATCCTGATATAAACAGGACAGAAAGAACACTGGAACGTCCTCTCGATAAGGCTTTGATAACGAAAATTGGTTTACAATTAATTTCATATTCGAAAAATACGATTTAAGTACACATACGTGGTGATCCCATCACTAATAGACATTTTTTTTTTATTATTATTGAAAAGTAAATCAATACCATAGTAGTTAATTAATCCGCCTACTATGGAGTAAGGACACGACCAAGATTGCACACAAAATTCCGAACAAAATACTAACACATTTAAAATTTAAATCAACACTTTTTTTACACACACACACACACACACATACACACATACACACACATACACAGATAGATAAACACACTGCCTTACGATAACTAAAGTAATTTACTGAAAAGATATTATTTATATTAGCATTGACTATAAAATATATTAAACGCATGCATTAACTCCCTCTTTCTACGCTTTCTTTGACAGTTGATTAGTATGTGTGTGTTTCAGTCATATGTTATAATGACTTGAATTAGTGGCAATTATAGTTGATGTTAATATTTCCAAATTAGTACATCTATCTACTTTTATATTAATAAAACGATTAGTCATGAACCCTTCAACATGGTGTAAACTTTAATCTCTCATGAACACTATAATATTATATATGATTGCATTTATTTGTATGAACATAATACATTATAAATATACAACTTTACCGCATAATTAACACCCTTCTACAAATATAAACAAAAACCAATTAAATACACATTTCAATAGTTTCTCGTCACTATATTATATTGTGGTGATATAAACGCATAGTTTTGACATGTATTCATACCCTGTACAATCATGGCCGCGTTACTCTTACTTTACTATATTACAAAAATTTCAACAAAATCAATGAAGACTTGTGCCAACAAATGGCATAAAACGTATTAGTTGTAGTAATAGTAGTAGTAGTAGTAGCATTAGTAGAAAAAGTAATAGCAGACCAAATAGTAGTAAAACAAACAAACCAAATGAAAACAAGAAAAAACAAAAATCAGACTAAGGAAGAAAGCGGCTTACAGCTTGGTCAGTGGAGCTCTTGCTGTATGGGACCGGAATCAAACGTTCTTGCAATTCACCGCCTATCACCTTTAACGTTTAATATTAATTGTATTAGATTAACGAATAATTTTCATCAAAACCACGTTAAAAATGTTTTTTTTTTTTTCTATCGCATAAACAATTATTAGTATAATAGTCATTATTATTATTTGACTGATTATATCCCTGTTAGAAATAAAAATATATTAATGTTTCCACAATTATCCATAAATAATTAGGTACAATAATTCCATTTTTTAAATCACACTTGTCATCATAATAATATCATCCATGCTATAAAATTGGCAGTATCATAAAACTAATACGAGGATGAATGAAATTTAGCAAATAGATTAAAAATGTGCAATAAAAATAGTGAAGATAACCATCATCTGCAGCATATGCATAATAAACCAAATAAATATTGCCACCGCATCACCAATATGAAAAAAAATCCTTTTTTCTCAAAAAATGTTAAAGAACCCAAAGTGACCACCAGTATAAGACACCATCAGCGTTAAAATAATCTACATAAAGATTAGATTGGAATTATATTATCATTAGGTGCAAACCAAAAGACATTATAACATACATAAGTAATTCATATTTCATCCAATATCCATACACCAGTTAAAAATAAATTAAATGATTAACCCACAAAATTTGCAGTAGTCGATAGATAGATCTACACAAACTTAATACCTGAAAGTATAATACAATAAATTACTGTGATATCTATGTCATGGTAAGTATACCTAATGTTTTATGATGATAATTTTATTATCGTATTCACTATTCTTCATTTTTCAGTATGTGATACTCTAGACATGTTGCCCACCAGCATATCACTAGTTAGGTTTAAATTATTGACATTATTTCCATTGCAAAACTACCATGTATTGTGTTGTGACAATATTGTAGTATATTCACATTTTAGCTCGAATAAAAAGAAGATAATAATAATATGGAATGTGCAAGTATTACAATGTATATAACGTCTGGTAATCAGTATACGAGCAAAAAACAATAATAGTAATAAACAATAATATAAGTAATTTTGTCACAAAAGTGTGCAAGAATTTGTGATTTTATACATGTAAACATGTTCTGCAATATATATATATATACATATATATATATATATATAATATATATATATAATATATACATATGTATATATAATATATATATGTGTATCTATAGTGTATGTAAAAAAATAGATACAGAGACAAGGTAGAAATACGGAGACAGACATAGAAATAAGAGTGACAGCATAGTGTGAAATAGAGTGAGTGAGCGAGAGAGCCAGACATTAAAATAAACAAATAAACAAAAAAATAATAAGACACTAAACAATATATGTTATAGCTATTAGCGCAGGCGAATCCACCTAAGTAAAAAAAAAAAAACACTATCAAATAACAATAATAATAATAATAAGTAAAAAATTTAAATATTATGATGTAATATCTTGCTTTCGCAGCCTACTCACATAATAATATAATAATAATATGATATAGTACCAATGTAATGTGTTAGTAAAACCCAATATCATTATTTTGTTAGTAGATATATTAATTAATTATTATGTATGTATATGGTGTATAAAATAACAAAAATGGTTAATGATATAGGTACTTATACTAGACAGACATCATTCAAAGCAAAGCAATGACGAATGGTCACATCGGAAACAATTTTAATATTTAGTTTTCTGGCAGACATTAAAATAAATAAACAAAATGTTCTAAATTTCCAAAATATATAGTAAAACATTTATTAATTTCTGGAGGAAAATATGTTTTAAGAACATTTCGTTTTTGTAATCTGGGATATATAATTTTTTTTAAAATATAAAAGCAAATAAAATAAAATAGTAATAATTGGTGTTATTATTATTTTAAGATGTCCATCTAGTGTATTATGTATAGTTCTTAAATCCACAATTTAAGCAACCCTAGAGCGTATAAATGTACCAAAATATGTATAAAAGCCTTAAAAACAATAGATTATAATGCTTTTCCAACACCGCAAGAACCCAGTTTTTTGAGTGGAACAACTGTGTGGCAATTAGGACGAGCGCGCGGACACAAAGGGACAAATATATATGCAAGAAATGTTGTAAAAAATCACCCAGCTTAAATATTTTTAAATCAAAAATATTAAAACTATAACAAAATATATATATACCCAAAAAGCTCGGAATATTAGAATATTTGTATAATTTGTACATATTATATGTATGTATATATATATATATATATATAGATATAAAATATATTTTATATATATAAAATAATATATATATATATATATATATATATATATATATGAGTTGATAAGAATAAAATAAAACTCTATGGTTGTATAAAATTAAAGTAAAAAATATAGGTAAAAGTTAAAAAATAATAATTATGATGAAAATTTTTTGTTATGACGTATAAATAATATTATTACGAAATGGCTTTGTTTGTTATAATATGTACTCGTATAATATAAAATAAAAAAAAATTTTGATTATTTTTTCCATTATAATTTGTGACACACACACGACTATATATTATTATATAAAGAGGAATATAGACATGTAAGTTATTATATCGTAATTTATAATATATATTATATATTATCATTATTTTCATTTTTGTTTTATCCCTCACTGAGTGGTGTCTTGTTGTTAGAGGGAGGGGCAGCTTGGTGGTGGTAGTGGTTGTGGTTGTGTTCCTCATCAATGTACGTGATGTTGTCGGATAGAGGACGGCCCCGTGAGCTGGTTGTGGTGCGAAAACTATGTATGGAACGCCGCTCTTCCAGGTCTTCTAGTGTGGACTTGAAAGCTCGGATGACACGCAGCTGCAAACACACAAACACAACACGCGTGTCATGCGAAGTGTGTTTTTTTTCTGGTTTTAGGTGATGTGTATACAATACAACTTTTTATTTTATTATTATTAAAAAAAAAATAAAAATTATAATAATATACCCATGTCTTATCATATAATTTACTATAATATTTTTAACCTATATAGCGTGTTTTTTTGAGCTGGGGTAAAGGGGAACGGACACAGGCAGGGAGGTTGGTCAGTGACCATATAAAATTGGCCAAAACCAAATATATACCTATATAATATATAGGAATATAGTCCAAACCATCGAGCTATCAAGTTATTCATGTTGTTAACTATATATCATTAATAGGTACCTAAAAATTACAACGAAACCACTCATGCGCACCTAAACCAGGTAAGTAATAATAAAATGCAAAAAATAAAAATTATCTAACTGACCTATATAGGTATTATTGTAGTAAACAGTATACTACACATTTTCTTAATAATAAAACTCTAAGTTTACTTGCGCCGTAAATCCTGATACTATTAAAATAATTAATTAATATTAATATAATATCTAATAAAAATATATTATTTAAAATAAAAATGATAAAAACAAATTTATAAAATAAAAACTATATAAAAATATGTTAGTAACCAAAAAGAACTATCTACTTATAAATATTAATTGTCTGTGTAAATTTCTATACTCTGTCCTACAATGGTAAATGATAATGAATAATAATGATAATGAAAATACATAATAATATAATAATGTACATATTTTACTATAAAAAAATTAATATTTGCTAGAAAATATATAATGTTGACAACCTATTGACAAACTATTTGCTTTTACAACATACCAGTCATTAGGTTTTTTGAATATGTATATAATAAGTACAACTGGCTCGCTCGCTCGTCTATTGTGGGCAGGAGTATACGCGCAGTTATAACTGATCAAAAAAATCTTTTTATAAATTATCACACACTATAATGCCTTCATAATTGGAAAGATTCAATTAATATAAACCTATATAATAGTAAAAACTTAAAATGGGAATATTTTCAGGAAAAATTAAATACAAATTTGTATACAAAAAAATTTCAAAATAAATATATAGGGATAAAGGTGACTGTATTTAAAAAAATTCAGAAATTTCAATGCAACAAATCAGTCTCTGTTATTTAATATGTACCTAAATTTATTATAGTTTTTAATACCATAGTATTCAGGAAAAAATGTTCTGAACATATTTTGTAACAATTAAGGCTCGGATTTCAATACTTTAGCATCTTTTTTAAAATAGATGTTTGTGGTATTGGAGGTTTTAGTAAAATTTTCAAAAAATATAATACATTCTTCTAAGAAAATGAAAATATAAAAACATATATATGTACATACACATAATATAACATTATAAAATCTAGATTTTTAATATAATAAATCCAAAATATAACCTGTAAATATCTTATTTTAATAATATAACTAATTTTAGGTACTTATCAATATAACATATTGTTTTAAATTATTTAAATATTTTTAGATAAATACGTTTTTTGTTTAATATAAATATTTTATTTTAGGTATATTGATCAAAAATAAAATTATGCTATAAAGGCATTTATTATATTTTTAGGATATTAAAATCCGAGCATTAATAATAGTTACAGATTTAATGAGTATATACAAAACATATATAAAAATATATATTTTTATAATAGTGTTTACCTATAATATTAGGCATATTATCATACTAATTGAATTATAACTTGTGTACATGTATTGGCCACAATAAAAGTTCGATGAGAAATTCTAGAAATTTTCCACAATTTCTATTAAAATATGGATATTATAATAATGTTTTTCTTTAGTAATATTAGGTATATTTTTACAAATATATTTGAATAAATATGTGTATATTAAAATATAACTTTATAAAGTAATATTTCTTAAGAATTCTTGAGGGAATTCCAAATACCAAGTGCAATAACCTCTCACAAAATCCTAACGTAATTTGTAAATTGTATACAATATAATAATTATACTATTTGTACCATGTATAATGCAATAATGTATCATCCTAAATATTCCCAAGTAAAATATAAATATAAATATATATTATTTTAGGTACATATATATTTATTATACAGACGATCATTTACGTCTCGATAATGTAATAATCACAGTATACAAAAAAATAAATTAATAAAATAATAGAAAAATAGAAAAACCAAACTAAAAACTGAACATAATATATATATATATATATATATATATATATATATATAAATTATGTACTAACTATAAGATAGAAGAGAATAAGATTGCAAATTAATAGAAGAAAAAGAGAGAGAAGAGACAATATGAAATTATAAGAAACTAAACTCAAAGAAAACGATATATATAAAACATAACTTGCACACAATTTTTAGAAAAACGAACAACAATATAAAAATACAACGAAAAACGAAAAGAAAGGATTTGTCATATATAAGAATGTACGATCGTACAGTATAATATATGTATATACGACAAAAATACATTAGTGATAATGTATGTATCGAACACCGAGAAGAGATAAGATATATCAATATAAAAACAATTTAAATAAAAATGGACAATGACAACAAGAGAAGACGACTTAAACAAGAGACGAAAAAAATTAACAATTATCCGCCCTATTTTGGCGGCAGCCAGTGATGCAGCCAATGATGCTCTAACCTGAGTCTGTAGCCTGGTCAGCCCACGGATCCACAGGATCTGTCCGGAACGTGGCTTTTGCCCGGTTTCGGAATCATATCTGCCCTCCTCACCTAGATTAATGGCGTTCGTATATTCCTCTGGATGTCCACGTCCCCATCTGTGTAAAACAAAAACCACAAGATTACACGGTCATAATAACTTAGTATTATAATATAAGATTACATTGATAAAAAAGCATAGACTACCAAAATATTAAAAATAAAGTTTTGTTAATTAAACCATTTTGCATCTAATTTTTGCTGAGGTTATTTGAAAAAAAAAAAATGCATTTTAAGGCCACAAATTTAAAATTTAGTACCTACATAAAATTTTTTTATTTCCAAGATAGGAAATATACAGTAAACAACATATCCTAGAATTAAAAGCAGTATCTACTCATAGTTAATACATTTACAGGGACAGAAGCAATAGTTATGTCTAAAATTGATTGAAATATGATATAATTATCAACTTTAATAAGCGTTAAATGCATACATATATCTAAGAAAACTTAAGAAAAACTACCCTTTATAACGGTATATGCAGTATGATGTATTTTTAAAATGTAGGAGAAATCTCAAAATAACAAATTTAATTTTCATGGCTATCAATTTATATTCCTAATGCCAAAATTGTTTTATTTTATTTTAATAATATTAAAAAATATTAAACCGAACTTCATTTAGAAATGTGTTATAAAATGCAATGATTTATCATTGCATTCAAGTATAATACTTCTACTAAGAGTATCCTGTTTGATAAGTGAAGTGCATTCACTCCTACTGATACCAGACATTGATGTACTTCTTCCCCCAATTGATGAAACTTTTTGTTTAATTTATAATTATAAAAATTATTTTGTTTATTTATTTATAAATAATATAATAATAGTATAATATTACATAATATTGACTATAAACAATTATATAAATTGTTATTATTCATATTATATTAATTTAATAAATAAGATCTTAAAGACATGAGCTCCCCTACATAAATATTATTGTTATTGTTTAATACTTACCGTATATTATAATAAAATAAAAATATTTATATTCTATTATATTACTTAAATTGAAGTATAAGTTTGTGGTAATAATAAAATGACTTTCGTGTACAATGTTGCAAATAAGCAATAAACTGAAAAATCTTTACTTCCTTACAATATACATTTTAAGATAATTTTTATTTTTCCATTAAAATTCTGAAGACTAATTTATAAAAATTTCTTTTGGAAAAATAAAAATTCCCATTGACAGATTAATGTATATTTAGCTATTTATTAAACATGATTTTCTTTTATCAGACATGCCTTATTAATATAAACTTTGTACATTGTTTTATGTTTAGACTTCTTACACTCTATTACTACCACTTTTCAAAGCATTTCTTGTTTATTACTGCAATTTTTACCCATAATTGATACATAACACAATAAAAATAAAAATAAAACAAATTTACAATAATTCTTAACTATTACCATTAATTAATTACATACATTATATTATTTTAATGCTATTTTTGTAGAATATTATAGTTTATAAATTATATTAAAAATAAGATATTGTCATAAAATAATACTTATTAGCTGCAATTCACAAATATTGTGATGTCAATATGGTAACCAATATATAAAATAAACATTTTATAATATATATAAACACAATTAAATTATGTATGTTTATGTGCATGGGAATAATCATGAACAAATTGGAACAAAAGTATTTAAGCAACAGAAATATACATTTTTACTTCTAAAATTAAATAGAATTTAATTAAAACTTTAACTAAAAAGTAAAAGTGATTAAAAATAATAAAAAGGAATAAGTAATATAATTGACTAGTTTCCACTCCTGTAGCTACCACTATGAAAATCTGAAATTTTTAATACATTTAATGCAATTTGCCTAGAAATATTAGTTATCATATGAAATTTACTGCATTACAAGCAGGATGTTGATATATTGCAGATTCTATGTCAAAAGTATTTTTAATATAAAAAGTATTATAGTACTAGAAGAAAAAGTAGTAACTATGTAATTACTAATAAAAATGTAACTATCTAAAACTAAACAATTATTCTGAATTTTTGGTGTCTTTTTTCTACTTAGTCCATTAACAAACAAACTATACTTGAAAATTATAGTTATCCTCAAAAAAGTACACATCCATTTTCCCAACAATTGAACATTTGCAACTACTGCTTTTACCACTAGCAGGGTAAACTACTAGTATCATTATATCAGTTACTGTTGTGTTAGTGTAAACACTTTACATCAGTATCAAAGGAAACACTTTAATGTTATTAACGAGTCTTGTATAATGCAAAATCTACTAATTGTGGTTCATTATGGCCATGAATTGAGTTAAATAGGCAAAACTATTGATTAACTTTTCTACCTTTTTACATTTTTTAAACTTTTTATTATTATTAAAAAACTAAAAAATTGTTTTATAAAATTTAATTTTAAGTTTATCGTAATATTTCTGTTGATTAAATATTAAAGTATTGTAGGCAGAAATTTAAAAAGTAAAATGTAAATGACGTATAAATCACTAAACGTATAATATGCACAATGCACATTCAACACATTACATGATCAATCACAAAAAAATTGCAAATGCATACAAATTTAGGCTCTAAATTATTATTATAAAACAAACTTATACTTCAAAAAATGACTTAAAAAATGTATATAGATATTAAGAAATGTTTTTATAGATACAAAATCGAATCAGTCTAATTTTCATAATTTCATCATTACTTAGGCATTTTTGAAAATAAAATATATTGTAAAGCATGTGAGTGTAAATTAATAACTATATAACTACTAAACTATTGTGTAGTTAGTACTTTTATTTAAGAATGTCTGATAGGTAACAAAAATGCCTATAAAATATACCTTGAAAAATAACCGAAAAGTACCACCTTATAGAAATCTAGATTGATTCTAGATCTAGTTCATATAATATGCAATTTCAAATTTGATATCATTCCACTACCGATATCTCTATTTTCAAATAATCTATTTAAATCATTGAATAATTAAAAACTTTACCAGTATATGTAAATAAACAATGAATATATTAATAGCTTTAAACCACATTAAAAATTGTATAGCAAAATAATAAAACAATTTAGAACACAAATAAACTGTTTTTTTTTTCTTCAGAATAATATATATTTTAACTTAAAAATAAAAAACTTATTTGATGACAATAAGAAGGTACTTACGATAGAAGTTTTGGGATTTTGCGGGTAGGCACTGTGGTGACAATTTGGCCCCATAGCAGAGTGCCGAAACCAAACAATAAGCACCACATCCACTGTTCCAGTGTCAGACTCTTGGTGCTGAACGCTTCCTTGCCATACTGGATGATGAACACTTGTGATAACACTGTACCGATCCATATGCTGTAGAATATGGGATTGGTAAAGAATCCTTGGAATATGTTGCGCTGACCATGGATCTTGCGAGCATTTATCTCATTGAAGAGGGTCATCATGACGAATGTGTTGAAAATTATGGTAAAGTGTTGTGTAGGCTCAGCACCAAACTCGGCTCCACGACCTGTTGGAATATCCAGCAACTTGTCGCCAACAAATAACAGCGAGAAAATAACTGTTAGCTGGTACACGGCCTGACCAATGATGTTTTTCATCATTGTCCGTGATATCAACGGTTTCGTTCGGCCGTAAGGTTTTCGCAGCAATAGATCAGCGGTGGGCAATTCAGTAGCTAAAGCCAATGAAGCCAAAGTATCCATGATCAAATTCACCCACAACATTTGGACGGCCTATTAGTATATATAATTTATTGTAAATAATACAATTTTATTGAAAAAATTCAGTATATATTTAGTGAGTTTTGTTTTTTAATGTACAAACTTTAAGAGTAACCTCATGTAAGTGAATGCAATCCAAAACCTATTTTGTGTTTTGTGAATTCAAAATTTTTAAGGGTACATTTATCGATCTTTAAAACCCATATTTTGATATCACACAAATTTTTGGGATTTTTATACACCGGTGTTGTGCGGAATGACATCAGCATTGGAAAATCTCAAAAATCGTGACATATAAAAATAGAGATTTTAAAGATCGATAAATCTCGTGATGTATTTTGTCTTGCATTAAAATTAAAACTAAATGAAATAGCTACTGTAAGGACCCTTAAATGTTTTGAATTTGCAGAACACAAAATAGGTTTTTAATTACATTTACGAACATGAGGTTACCCTCAATGTTTGTATGTTAAAAAAGAAAAACACACTGTATATATATAAATCATATTCATGTATATATGTAATTAATGGTAAATAACAAAAATAGAATAATATTGACCATCAGGGCTTTATTTTTTTAATTTTTTAGATTTTTTAAGATTCCATAAAACAATATATTTGATTTAGTATAATATGTAGTATTTAGTAATAATGGCCATTTAAATACCTATGTAGCATGTATATATAAAAACACTTATAACTGCCTATGATCATGTTTTATGTTATTTTTACCTTCAGTGGGCTGTCTTGGACTGCACACGCTCCTATAAAAGCTACAATAACAGCTACCACATTGACAGTCAACTGGAACTGTAAGAATTTTGCTATGCTATCGTACACATTACGACCCCACATTACTGCCTTTACAATACTACTGAAGTTATCATCTGTCAATATAATATCCGAAGCTTCTTTTGCAACATCTGTTCCAGCAATACCCTATGAAAATCCAAAAATATACATATAATTTATCATATTAAGAAAATATACAAAATAAAATGAAAGTAATACATTGTATATATATTGTAATATATATTGTATAATATGTTATATTGTAAACATATTTAACACCAATAACAGTAATTGATTTACAATTAATTTATGTGCGAATGAATAAATTATTGATTAAATATGATTACCATGGCAAATCCAACATCAGCTTTTTTCAGTGCAGGACCGTCGTTTGTACCATCACCAGTTACTGCCACTACTTCACGACTATCACTCACTTTACTATCAATTATACCCTTGACTAGAGTGTATTTATCTGTAGGCGATGACCTAGCTAATACTCTTAATTTTGGCCAAACTTTATCCAATAAATGTTGTTGAACCTGCAAATAGAAAATAAATAGTAATTACAAATGTAATACATATTAAGAAAATTAAAGTAACTAAGTAAACTAACTTCGCCACTAGCATCACGGATTCGTTGATTGAATTCTTTTCCTTCTAAGACGAGCCAGTCTTCACCAGGTTTAAATATACCACACTTAGTAGCAATGGATCGTGCTGTGTTCACATTATCGCCAGTAACCATTCGAACAGTAATACCAGCTCGCTGACATTTCCTAATAGCTTCAGGAACCTAAACAAAATACCATTTAAACCACATCTTTTCTACTATAATAGAGGAGTAAATATAAGTTTCACCTCTGGTCGGACAGGATCTTCAATTCCCACAACACATAATGCAGTAAGATTGCATACTATATCTTCTTCATTATCCCAATTTGGTTCACCATCATAATGCACTTCATTGGGCTGATCAGTTTTTCCAGGTATGAAATCTTTGTATGCAACGGAAATAGTACGCAGACCATCAGATGCCATGGGTTCGATGACATTTCTTACCAAACGATCTTGCATTTCTGGAGTGAATTTTTCTAATCGACCGTCCCGACCATAAATATATGTGCATTTTTTTAATACTATTTCTGATGCACCTTTCGTAAATAATCTGTAGCCACCACCTTCTCTTGGGATAACAGTACTCATAGACTTACGTACTGAATTAAATGTATATACTCGTGTTAGCATTTCTTCAGGTATATCGTCACGCCATGTTTGATAATTTTTTCCAAGGGCTAAGACAAAACCTAAAAGAGCACACTCAGTTTTGTTACCAACTTGTTTAGGTAATTCACTGGTTGGATCATCAGGTGGCATAATTTTAGATGTATACGCTGAATTAATAGATATTGCTTGTACTAATAACTTTCCTACATTTGAGGGAATTGATGCAAATTGGGGCATTGTTTTACTAAGAACTTCGCAAATATAAGATTGAACGACTGTCATTCGATTTGTTGTTAATGTTCCCGTCTTATCAGAACAAATGGCTGTAGCATTACCCATTGTTTCACAAGCATCTAAATGTCTTACTAAATTGTTGTCTTTCATCATTTTCTGTATAATCAATAAAGTAAATAATAATATTTATGAATAAAAAATAAATAAATACAAATAAAATCACCTTGACTGAGTATGCTAATGATAGGGTAACAGCAAGAGGAAGTCCTTCAGGAACAGCCACTACCAAAACAGTAACACCAATAATTAAGTGACGAACAAATTCACCAGCATAAACGTTTTTCCATGGTTTCTGTTGCATGACAAATGTTTTTATGCAAAATTGAATAACTAATATCAGCACAGTGAGTACAGCAATCGTTGACCCTATAATAATAAAACAATTTTTTATTAAACTATAACTCAATACAATTAGATAACTTCACTTACCAGCATATCCAATTTGAATAGCTAACTTTGTCAGTTTAGCTTGTAAAACAGACTTGTCTTTTTTCGCTTCTGGTTCTTCAGTAGACGGTCCTCCTTGACCAGCATCATCATCTGTATCAGCGCCTTTGTCCATTTGCTTCATACCAATATCATTGTTAATAGCAGAAGGTGCTTCGCCCGTTAAGCTTTTCTTGCCCTTTGTTTTTTTGGCTTCTATTTATATATTATTAAATTTATTTTACAACTCAATTTTAATATGGCCAGATTTTTCAATCATCCAACTATTCGTCAGATTATTATTTGTCGAATATATATTTATTTGGGAAATAAAGTTTAAATCAAGTGTTATTTGATGTAAAAGTTATTCACTAAATAGTCATACTAATAGGTTGGTAGTAATAGTAAACCATAGAACAAGTTACACTTATATATTTAATCACAATTGGTTAATGTTATTTAGTATTCTGTTTATAGTGACAACAATGATGAGAAAAATGATTATCATTAGTAATTTGTCAAAGTAAATAATTTTCGGTACAAATAGTATTAAACTTTATTCAGTGAATAAGAGTTATCTCAATGTTAGAAAACAAATAATTGTCTATTTTTTCCTTATCTCTCAAACTCATGTTATTCGACAAATAGATTAGATTAAAAAACAAGGCTTAAGTGACTTATATATAAAGTAACTTTATTATAACTAAATACTTCATTAAAAATATTAGGCATAAACTAGATACTCATTTTGTAAAGTAGATTTTCATGTAACACATATATCAAAAAACCATTATCAAATACTTGATGATGTCTTTTATTTTAATAAATAATATTAAATTATTTAATAAAATTACCAAAAAACATCAATAGTGGTTTAACTTAGGGAGGGAGGTGTGATAAAATGTTTAAATTTACCCTAAATTACAAAACATTTGCAAATTTTTTTTTTCTGTTTGTCTAAATTGCAGCCATCCTTGGTTATATACCTGAACATAGTACAGAACTAAGAAAAACATGACCTGTAATGATATTTTTCTAAACTCAATATCAACCTAGTCACATTTGCATTGGAGTATAAATCTGTAATAAACTAAACTCTATAATTAACCCTTTTGCTGTTATATATACATCCAAACAAAAAACTTTCTGTGTGTTGTGGATATGTGTAGAAAAGTTTACATTAATTGATTCGTCATGAACAAATGAAATAAGTATCAAACTCTAGAGCATTCTGAATTTAATAAAAAACATTTAATAATACCATCAATAATATTCCTTGAGTTTAAATGATTATTGATTCCCTATGCCTCAGTGGTCCCCAAAGTGATATACATTAAAATATCACATAAGATGAAAACACAATATGCTTTGTTGCTATCAATTTAATTCTTTCTGTGTATTTAAAATATTTGAAATAATAAAAACTCAATTTATATTTTATTATACCTGATAAACACTGATTTATAAGATATATTTATAATAGCACTAGTTTAATGTATAACTCCTTAACGGCAATTACAAAACTGATTGTAGCTTGTTAAGACAGTTCAAAGGGATGCATTTTTTCATTGGTTTAAACCTAAAGGTCTAGCAAAATAAAGGCTACTTAGAATTTTCCTATTTTAAATGTGAAAATATTTAATAAAGTAAGATTCAATAATAAAAAATGTTGGAAACAAAATTTTTATAGTCTTACTGAACAATTTAAAAAATGAGGATTTCATTTTTGAATATGTACTAATATGTAAAATTTTTCATATGAAAATAAAACGTATAATACAACAATAATAATAACAAAATAATGTATGAAAAAGTATTTCCAGCCTTTTTAGTACAGAATTTATAGAATCTTATATATTTTTAAAATTAAAATTGGAAAATTATATGTAGCCTTAATTTCGTTAAGTTTTTAGGCCTTTAAAGACATCTTTTCAATAATAATTTATAACTACACAATAATAAAAAATTTTGCTGACATAGGACTATTTATAAATGTATTTAAATACTTTATGATTGTTAGATATACATTTTTCTTAAAATTTTGAAAAATTACTTATACATAACACCTTAAAACTCATGTGTTTTCAAGCACTTAAGTATTCATCTGATTTTTTTCTCTCTTATTATGTGGATATTATAGATTTATTATTAGCTAGTAGTAATAAATTATTATTTTTTAAATATTTGAAATAACCAGACATAGGACAGGTTTTTTGTTTAGGTGCTCATAAGTGGAAGAATTAATGCAATATAATGTTGCTATATTTTACATTGAATATACAGAAATAGTATATGTAGATACTGTATTAAATTTTTTCGTACCATTGAAATTTAAAAGAGAAAAATAGATGTGAAAAGAACTAAATATTCTGCTATCCCTCCAGTTATCTCGCTACATTTAAAATGCTTGTACACATCTGTTAGTTCATTATTCAATATTTATACATTAAAATATTAGAAAAAACATTATTTTAGTATATGAAGTTAATAATATATTAGATTTAAAACAAAAAATAAAAAAATAAAAAAATAAAATGGTAAAATTGTATTAATTTTTATTTTTTTGTAAAAGTGGTGTACAATATTTTATACTGTTGAACATTCAATAAAAATACTTATTTAGGTCATCTATCCAGTCAAAATAAAATTAGTTTGAGACCAAAACAGTAACAAAGATTATGAGGCTATTCTGATTTGATTTTGAATCTGTCAAAATTCTTATTATCTCTTCTTAGAATAAATAAAAAAAATTTCAAAATACAGATTGGTTCCATTATAATTAGTCAAAAACATTTTAAATAAATACATTTTGATTAGTCATATCTGAGGTAAATTCATAAAGTTTAGATGCTAAGGAAACAACATTTTTACAGAATAAAAACATGTACAACTTAGGATTAAAAATCTTTACAGTTCAAAAAGCATTTTTCAAAACAAAAAATAATCAAATTAGCAGTTTTATTTTACTATACTGACTTGTATGTACGAATGCAAGAATAATAGTATGGAATCTTACAAACTAAAAATTAATATACTTCTCATATATAAACTATGTATTTTGTAATTGCATTTATAATACTCCATAGAAAATTACCGATTAGACCTCTATTATTACTATAACTTACTGAGAAAATCTTTGGTTTTATTTTTAAATAATCACTCAGAATGTTACATATATATTTTATAAATGTATTACTTTTTAAAAACTTGAATTTTTTTTTTATGATTTAATAATTTGTTCATTTTATATTTACGAATCCGAACCATTATTAGTACACATTATACAAATAATTATATCTTTAAACTTACACTAACAATAAATATAAAAAAAATAAAAATATAAAATATACCTTTTCGTTGTTTTTTAATTTCTTCCTCTTGTTGATCAACTGCTGCACCCAATAATGTGAATATTATTCCAGCTTGAGAATTTATACCCACTGCAGTAACTAACATTTTTCCACTGCCTTCCATTACATGGGTTCCTTAATTTTTTTAAAAATAAATTATTTAAACATAGCTTATAAAAATATATTATAATAAAAATAAAATTATTCATACCTGACAAGACCATGGGATCAAATGATTCTCCTTTTTTAACATGGTCTGACTCGCCAGTTAAAGAAGATTCATCAATTTTCAAATCATTGCTTTGAATAAGAACACCATCAGCAGGTAACAAATCTCCATATTTAATCTGTATAATTATACAGGTTAATTACCATTTGAATGAACAAACTTCCAATACTTTTAAAATAATCACCTGGCAGATATCGCCAACTACTATATCTCCTACAGAAATTTGACGCAGTTCGCCCTGCCTGATCACATTGAATTTATGTTCACCCTCAATACGGTTTTGAAGGCCACGGAACTGTCGTTCTTTAGTATAATCATTAAATGCTGTTACAATAACGACTACTATAACGGATATTAATATAGCTAATCCTTCAATCCATCCATGTTTCGCTTCGTCTTCTTCAGCAGATACCACTTCTATAGTAAAAAATTATATTTTTTATTTCTAAATAACGTAACATACTAAATTTTTAGTGTAAAATATAGTACCTTCATCGTCTGTTGGTTTATAAAGCGACAAAACCAATGACACAAGAGCAGCAATTTCTAAAATAATAAGAGTGACATCCTGCAAAGCTTCCCAAACAAGTTGCATGAATGTCTTTGGAGGTTTAGGAGGTATGGTATTTGAACTGAAGGTCTCTTTTCTATGCTCCAAATCTGCTGAAGATCCACTTAGTCCTAAATGATTTGTTAAAGGACAGCGTAAATTTATTATTACATTGACTCAAAATAAAGAAAAAATTTTATTATGGTATTTTATTATTTTAATATGGTAAATTACCTTCACTGGGTGATGTATACAGCTTTTTACAAACATCCTGAACACCACCCAATTCGTTCAATTTGGCTATACCCTCAGCACCTCTAGTTTCCATGAGTTCACGCAACTGCTTTAAAGTCACACCATATTGAGCGGGTCGTCCGTCTATTGTGGCCATTTTGTTTGTTTTGTTTTAGTTGTTTTTTTATACAACTAACTGTGGATTATTCACAAGAGTGTAAGAAAAATAATAGAGGATCGATCGATCGTCTATCGTTCGGCTGAATTCCACACGTTCGCCTTTTTCTCCGTTTAAATAGTAGTCTGTTAACAAAAAACAATAAAAAAAAAAAAAAAAAAAAAAAATTATATATAGCTGAATAAATTATTATAATTTTCAATACTAATTGTAGGTAACTACTGATTACTGATGTCATCACAATGCGCACACATTTCCTCTAATGCACCACGATTTATTATTATTTTAATTGTTACCGTTTTTTTTTTTTTTTGTATATATAGTATAATGTGTATATAATATATACATATAATATCGTAAAGTTAATATACATATCCATTGCGATATAAATAGAAATTATTTTTAATGACAATGATAATAAACAATTAATTTAACAATTTAGGAAACGGGACATAAAGGCGAGTTTCATATTATAATATACTATCTACGTCAATATAATCAACACCACCGAATTCATTGCTCTAGCAATATTTACCACCGCACTCATATATTAACACAAACTAAATAAATTTATTAACATAACATATACGACCACCGCTGTCCTTATCATCACCGGACGTTACTAATTTACACCTACTGTCCGTTTGTTGGTGGCAGCGAATATATACAATATTCCTAATACGAGAACGCTTACGCTTTCCGTCGTTATATGATCTCAAATAGCAATGACGCACGACGAATGACGAACGTACACTATTATATTAATTGTAATTTTTTAGCGACTAACATTGTCGAATAAAGATAATATGCTGTATCCGAATAAGACTAAGGGCACAGTGCTGAAACAAACGCAGATATGACTTTAAAAAAAAAAAAAAAAAAACATTTATCTCAAATGTATTATTAAAAATACATATGATATTCAAGGAGTAAAAAGCATCCCATAAAAAGTTAACGAATCTTTCAATATACTTTGTAAATTGCGGCCCGATATATTTTGTATCCATGTAAATTTCGGCCCAAGTATTTTCGAAACGCACGTAACTGTATCCTAGGACATTTTTCAAAATAAATATTTACCTTCACACTTTTCAGACGGAAAATATTAATTATTATTATTATTATCAATATTGATATGGTTTCTGAAACGTTTTGCCTTTTAGACTGTGCGAGAATTATTCTACAAATTTGTACCAGTTGAATAGGTAATAATATATATGTTTTAATAATTAAAAACATTTTAAATTTAGTATATTATTTTGTGATAAATAAATTTTACCTTGTAATAATAATAATAATAATAATATTAACAGTTCTAACTCATAGCAGTATGAAAAATGTATTGGACAATACTGAAAATATCTCGGGATGCAATTTTAATCAAAAGCTGAAAACGGGACACAATTTATAACAACCAGAAATTATGCAAGATATTAGATATTTAAACGGAAAATTTCGAAAATAATAATTTGGATGATTTGATTTAATATCCTTCGAAATGATTTTTTAGTTTGAATATCTACCTATCTACTTAATTTTCACCTATTCAATAATTTACAAGTATATCAGCTATTATTAAATTCCAAAAATAATTATACCTTCTCGTTTAAATTAAATCAATTTCGCACTGTCCATCTAATAATACTATTAGCAATTTATATACAATGCTATCCCATAAGTTGCAAATGTCATTCATAAAATTCAAATAATTTTTAAGTTATACCTATACTTCACGATGATTATTAATAATTAATTACGTATAATATGACGTACGCCTTCTCGTTTAAATTAAATCAATTTTGCGCTGTCCATCCAATAATGCTATTAGCATTTTTATATACAATGCTATCCCATAAGTTGCAAATTTCATTCTATAAAATTCAAATAACTTTTAATTTATACCTATACTTCACGATGATTATTAATAATTATAATTACGTACAATATGATGTACGCCTTAAATAATAACCAATACTATTTTATCATATATTTTGACATACATTTTAAAATTGTTCTATGAATTATCAATAAAAAAGTATAATATACACCAACGTGATAAATATTATCTGTATTCCAATATTAGTAATGTATATGACAAAAAAAAAAAACATTAAGTGAAATACAAGCTTAGTCGAATGAATCTCGAAAAACTATGTTTTAAAAATTACATGTGTTCGTACAATCATATTTTCAAACGTAACAGCCATTTAATACTAAAATAACACTGAATACAAATTGTAATAATTATTTCGTTTAGAAATATTAGTAATTTCTTAGTGAAAACGATTAAAACACATTATAAACATAATTGAAGGATATTCGACAGAAAAAAAACACATTGCGGAACAAATTCCTTGTTTCTCTTATAATCTAAATACAAATATAATGATGGTATAATGGTATAATATATAAAAAATCTGGCTGTTTCATTAAATAAATTCCAATTTACACCAACAAAAAATCTCGAAAAGAATGCTGTATTTTTTATAATAATATTTAATTCATTTCTAACTTACAAATACAAAGCCAAATTACAAATACAAATTATAATTAAAGCATTAAATATACTTTTTATTATTTATTTGTATTAATTTACACAGCTTAGAAATCTCTTTCATTTACAATAATAATAAAAAAATGATTTGTTATTATTATTTTATATTTTAATTTTTAGTATCTAACAATTATAGCCTAATTTGAATCAATTTATAGATTTCATTTTATTCAACTATATATTTATTATTTTTTTAATTGTATTCATTATAATAATTAATAACAGTATATTTAATTTTAAAGTTATATTATTCTTAGATAATTAAAAATATAAATTATAAATAATTAATTTCATAATGATTGTAGGTGTTAACTGTACATAAAATCCAATATGTAAATATAAACAATATTATTTCAGAAAATATAATCTTTATTCTTTTTTACATCCAATTATGATATAATATTTTTATGACTATATATAAAATCAAAAAGTTCATTTTCTAAATTTTAACTCCGGAAATACTTTATAGTTCATAGATATAATAAAATATCACTATACATAAATCTATTCACTATAGTCTATATTAATAATAAATATAATTTAATACAATAAAGTAATAATAACTAAATACATATTGTATAATTTATATTTTGAAATTTTAAAAACATAGTTTTTAATTAATTAGATCAATATACTATACTATTACTATATATAATATATAGTATACACTATATAGTTTTAAAAATTATCAAAACAATTTTAATTGATATTACGAATACTTATTACAGATTCCAATCAGTTCTTAATTTAAATCATAAATCATAGATAGATAATATATGTACCCCTACCTAACTACTTTACAGTTCTTATTAAATACCATTTACTAAGGTCCTCGGACATTTTTAAACGAGTTCAAAAAATAGCCATCTTAAGTATACAATATATATTTAATACTATGATAAATAATCTCAAGTTTTGAGGGCAAGGTCAATATTATGTGGATATTATCGAGTTTGCACAAAGTCTACGTCATACTTAAGTCCAAAGATTACGTATGCTTTACTCTTCCCATTTATGAAACTTCAAAAGTTTAATCATTAATATGAATAATGAATATACATCTAAATTTAATATATTATTATAATTATTTAAAATAACCTACATTCTATATAATATTTGTATTTTAATTGTATATAAGGGGTAATACCTATTCTTAATTAAAAATAATAAATTTAATAGGTAATATTATTATTTGGATCCGGAACTTGATAACCGAAATATATATTTTTTTTACTTATAAAATGAAAATCTCCATTTTTTTTTTTTTTTTTTTTATCGTAAGATATATTTATATTATTATTCTAAATATATATTATGAATAAATACCTAAATATAATAATGTTATAAAATAAATATTTAAGTTGATTCCTCTTTAATTTTTTATAATATTAAATTTCTTATGATTCATTCTATAAATATATATATATATAGCTAGGACATATATATTTAATGTATTTAAAATAATATGTAAGACAAAAAATGTAATCTTATCCTATGATATTATTACATAACAATATTATCATTTATCAATATTCAACATCGATGAAAGATAATAACAATAACGAATATTTATATATAAATAAATACCTGACAAATAAAATAGTATTCTAAAAATAATTTGCGTTTCACACAAAAAATAATAGTATTTTATATCTAAATTACTAAAAAAATGCAAAATAAAAATAGCGATCAGTAGGAAGTGGAAACACTTTACTTTTCGTCGGATAGGATACATTTGGCGGAAGTGTTAAATCTAAAAGTAATGATGATATTATAATATAATTTCTTTCGATAAAAATGATTCGTAAAATGATAACTTAATTTGTAATTATTCGATTTTTCAATATAATCAGTAGTTTTTCTAAACTTAAAAAATAACTACAGAGAAAATAAAAAAATGACCACTTAAAAGTATCTAAAATGAATTTATATCAAAGAAATCTTTACCGGAAAAACTCAAATTCAATTAATTTTATTCGAAAACTTATTTTCAGAAAAAATAATGAATATAATTTAAAACCAAGAGATTTATCACTCCATTCAAAATTTAAAATTGAGCCGTTGTAAATCAAAGTCGGGAAAAACGACTCTGCGCGAAGCTTCGGTGGATATACTTGACAACGATTACAGATTATACTAATAATATATTATATATTATATGATAATATTATATAATATAATGAACAAAGAAAGTTGAAAAAGGGCAAAAAATTATTTGGAAGCAAAGGGAATTGAACCAAGGACCCCGCGCATAACAACACAGTCAGCTCTGACTAGACTACGTAGACCACTGAAGTTGATAAACATAAAAAATATACCTCGAATTAAAATAAAAAAAAATCGTTAAATTTAAATATTATAAATAACCCATCCAGTTCATCTGCGCCGTCGGTGACGTCACACGTTTTACCAGATCAGGGGTTTAAAAATATCAATTGAACAATGTGTCACACCTACAATGTGCGACTTTTATATTATCATAGATATTATTGGATAATCAGTAATTTTCCGGGAATATAAACTCAAAACAAGAATGTAGGCAACATATCTGTACTTTCACAATTTTAATAATCCCTACAAATATAAAAATGTAACGGTCGTCAAGGGCGCAGATGAACTGGACGGGTTATAACTTTAAACACAACTTCATCGTTATGTTTTGATCAAAAAATACATATTTAAAAAAAAATGCCAAAAATCTAATTTTTCTTTAAAGTAGAAAGTTATACCTTATTATGAATTAAACGTCTCAAAATTTAAAATTGCTATTAGTAGTCCAAAAATGGGTAAAAATTAAAAAAATGTTTTTCTTTCATAATGTAAGTAGATACATTACAACTACATTATATATTATTACTATAGTTTTTTAGGTCTATTATTTTCCTGAAATTCAAACACATTTCATACCAAAATATTCAAAAAAATAAATTTAATGGGTATTAAAAAATATTGTACGTACCGATTTTTATAATTGTTTGCATGTAGCTAGAATGACGTACTTTTAACACTGTATTAAAATTTCAGGCCTTAAAAACTGAAATTAAGCCTATAATAAATTAATCGTCTCAAATTTGCATATTACTACAAATAGCCTAAAAATAAGTAAAAGTTTTCGAAAAAATTGTTGCATTAATATTTTGTGTATATACGATTGTGGTGAAAATTTCAAGTTTCCAGCATCAATATATAGGTATATATATATATAAGTTCTGAAAAATTTTACCAAAATCGTGTTTACTGATTCTTATGCTAATTTTTCCATAGTTTTACTTATGCGTTTATCGAAAACATTGAAAAAATCGAAAAATTAAAAAAATACCTCTCTCAAGTACCAACTAGATGCAATTTGCTACCAGAAAATATAGTGCTACATGTAATGATCGGAGCACTTCTTATAGAACTTTTGATTACAGACATAAAATAAAATAATAATAATAATAAAAGCACAAATAGGTATTAATAACATGGACACAATATTCAAATAATACATTTTGTACGTTCTTTCCGAACATGTGTATATTATCTGTCGATATAAGTACTGTGTAGTCCGTTATCTAATTAGTTTAATACCAGAAATTTCAACCACTTTATCATCTCGATTATATAGCTTAGTGGTTTATAGCGTCGTAAGCTAGAATAGAATGATAAATTAAACGAACTTTCGATACGGATACACCAGTTCGAATCCCACTCCACCAATCCAATTTTTTGAGATTTTTTTATTATTTAATATTTAATTTAAAAAATTTATTTTTTTTTTGGTTCTTTTGAATTACGTATTGTACCGAGAACTTACCTATAATAGATCCGAATATTTAATTAAATTGTGTGTTATATATAATACCCGGTGACAAGTCTGTATTTAAGTCTAACCTACTGATTTACAAAGTAGTTACTTGTACTATAGTTTTTATATTTCACAGTAATAAATTTCAAATCTTTGAACTTCTGTAGTATTTTTAAAAATTACAAATTTATATTGATATATTCGAGGAAACTTTTATCATAAGTGTAACGATGTTTAATCGAATTTTCGGAAGATATGGTGGCAATGGTTATATAAAAACTCAAGAACGATAAGTACGAGCGACTTTATATGCTGAGTAAGTACTTACTATATTTCATTATATATTTATATTTTATACCCATATTATAAATAACGAGAAATGTATTAATATTAATATTAATATTGTCAGACTTTCGGTGATATTTTTTTAAAATTTATATTGGTGTGTAGTTGTATCGTTGAGTGAAACAGTTGTGCGAAAACTAAGCGAAGCGAGATTCAAGTTCTTATAAAAATCCGAGAACGGTAAGCTTTATAAATTTTCGAATTACTTTCTTTGTCAATCTATTCATCGGAAACACTTTAGGGGTGAACGACTATGTTCTAGATTAAACAAACTCCAGTTTCCAATTATAAATAAATAAATATTATTTCCAAAAATCTTCAATCACCGATTATTACGGGATTCCGATAAAATACATAAACTAATGTATACGAATTCCACTCAAAATTAATTCTACTAACGAGGTGTTACTCGAAAAAAGTTACACTTACAAGGTGTTACACTCAAACGGGGTTACAAATTCAAGGTTTCACATTCAAAAGGTATTGAACTTACAAGTAGTCTCACTTACAAGCTGAGTTTCACCCAGTAAGTGTTGAACTCAAGTTAGTATAATATAATATGACTTGTAGTACCTAATAGTAAAAGTTCCTTCATAATCGTTTTTCAAATTTTTTTATTCATAAAATTATAACATCATAAATATAATTATTAACATTAAATTTTTTAATTGAAAATGTCAGAAAATGAAAATAATAATATTTAAAATTAAAGATAGAGTAATATTATATTTAACAATACAAACAAATTTTTATTTAAAAAAAATTTACATTTATTGGGTATTTCTGAGGTATTTATTTTTAATGTACATTTTTAAAATATTATTATTATTTTACCTATCCGATTTTGTACACACATGTTCCTGTATATAAAGAAAAGTATTACCTTTATTAGTATAGTAATTATATATTGTATAAATGTTAAATATTTTAAGTATGTAATATATGTATTTATATTTGTATAATAATTGATTAATTAAAAACTAAAAAATATGTTTTTAAAATTTGAAATACTTATTTAAAGGTTTTTATTCAAGTGAGAGAATGAGACGTTTTAGAATATTATACCTACATTATAAACATTCACCAATATGTAATTTTTGAAAATTTTTTAATTTTATTAATTTTTTAGTCTTTTCCAAAGACTATTATTTATTTAATTTATATATTATTTAAATTATTATTATTTTATACTGCTATATAATTATAATAATAAAAGAAAATGTAACAAATGTAGAGTTAATTAAATTGTAACTACCTACTTAAAATTGTAATAATCATAAATACCTACGTTTTCAAAAAGATGTAATTTTATATTTCAATAGGCCGAGCTATAGACCATAAGATTCAATCGAAAACTATTTAATATTTTAAAGAATTTTTCAGTTTTTTTGTCTTTTATACTTTTAATTCTTTATAATATATGTAATAATTAATAGAATCATTTTTAATAATAAATGGTACGTACATATTCTATTTTAATCACTTCATAGGATACTTATAATACACACAATTCATAAAACTTTCAGAATCTAAAGAATATAGACCTATAATTCATAAATTAATGAGTAATTTAATATTCCAATTTCAGCTTTTATGTGTGTTAACCTTATACGTTTTGGAAATTTAAAACATCACTCGAGGGCAGTGTTTACTTTGTGTTTTAATTTATAATTTGTCAATTTAAAATAATTATTTAGTAACTAGCTGTACTAGTAATGCACTTTTTTCATTAAAAATAGTTTTTAAAGAAACATACACTTTTTTTTCATAATGTAAATCTATGAAGGCCCATTAAAAAACTTTTATCAGATATTTAAAAAATAGTACGGTTACTAATGTATAATATAAGAGATTTAATTTCAATTGAGTACCATATTAACATTTATTATAACTAAATTAGATAGACTATAATAGGTATACACTGGGTCAAGTTGTTTTAATTAACATAAGTACCTACCTATATAATTATACTTGAAATTATGATATATCGTTTATAAACGATAATATTGTTATACCAAAATATTGTAACCTTTACTCAAAAAATAAATCAAACTTACAAAAACCCATTACGAATAATCGTTGTAATTAACAAATCAAAATAATTCTTAAACGTATTTTTACAATGAACTATATGTTATAACGAGATAAAATTTGTGTTTAAATATGATAAAATAGTAAAATAAAAGTAAATCAGACACAGCTGGTAATGGAAGTAGTAAAAACGATTATTAGCAAAGATCGGAACGATCATAAATTTTCAATTTTTTTAATTGTGAAACATGTGACATATGAGTAACATATGATTAAAATTATTTATTGTATTGCATTTTTAAATATTGACACCAAAATTACAAATCTTAAAATATTTCGAGAACATTTCAAATTTCTGGAATTAGGTACTTATATTAATTATTTTACAATTTATAACAACATAACAACGATATATGATAATATCGTTTCAATCGTATTATGAAATATCATATTATAAAACACATATTTTCAGACAATTACCTATCGATAAAAAAACGACTGGTAAATTCGAAAATGAACTTTTACAACATACGTACTCAATAAACATTTGATGTAACGTTAATAGTTGAATATTTAAGAATAAACGTTTGATAAACATTAAATGAATGCAAAATAATTAATGTTTAAAGTTTAATGTAAAATAACATTTCATTGAATATTTAAATATTTAAAAATTAATATTCAACATAACCTTTAAAAAACAATATTTATTAAATTTTTAAATTTCATGTTTAGTGCATATAGGATAAATTTCAGAGGGGAAAGACCTAATTCAATTATAATATTTTTCTATTTTAAACTACCAGTTTTAGCAATAATCCATTATAAAGTTATTATCCAGAAGGATATGTCCCTCCTTAACCTTCCATAGCAATAGCCACCTATGGATATTAAGTTTGAAATAGGGACAGGGTATCTACAACCACGAAAAGATAGATCCACTTCTCGGCAACCTGCAACAAAGGTCTTTTGAAATTGAAAGTTAATTGCCCGTATAATAGTATACGATAATATAGGCACCGCCAATGAGAGGAAAATTTGGAATCATTATTGCGAATATAATAGTAGTCAAATCGTACTCAGTCTGATGAAAAATGTATTATACACTCCGGTATATAACATACTAAAAGTATAATATTTTTGGTATTCTCCAGATGGACTATGTCCTTTCCCTGCCCTCTAATAGGCACTATGTTTAAGGGCATTAAGCAAAATGGGGGAAGGTAAACAAAACTATGAAGCTATAGGTTTACTTCCCCTTGAATTATGAAAAATTCAAGTCCACAATTCGACTTTGGACTACCCAAAAAAGTGATTTTTAATTTGTTATATACCTCAGTGTACAACACATTTTGCACGGGTCCGAGCTCGTTGTAACCGCAATTGAATGCTCTACGGCGATTCAAAAATGTCTCCTCCTCTGCCTTACCTGTAACCGTATACCATTACTGGAACATTTATATGTATCCACAATTCTGACTACGTTTGTATCATTGGAGTGTAGCTCGATCGGTTAAGAGTGAGTACAAAAATTGTTAAGTAAGTGATGGTTGGAGGTTCGAATCCAATAACCGGAATTAAGATTTGTTGCCAAATTTACATACAAAATAAAATACACGTTCCGTGAAGGTACCTAGTACAATAATAAGATAGAGGGGGTAATACAATAAAAATACATGGTTGCTTGCAAGATTTTTTTTTGGAGGAGGAGAGGTTCAGGTGAACGGTTTAATGTTGCATTGAACATTGCCATTCAATATTGTATGAACCTTGTCATGCAATTTTGTATAAACCTTAAAAAATTTGTTTAAACAAGGTTGACTGAAAGTTTTAGCAACATTCGATCAAACCAAATTTAATATTTATTAAATAAATATTTTATAAATGTTTATTGGGATACGTACATACATACATGCATATACGCATAAAAACATATACATACATACCAATTTAAAAAAAAACATAATTATAAAACTAATAACCATCCTTCGCTACGCTTAGAATCTAGAATAATATTCTTAATATTTTTTCACATTTCTTATTTCTTTTAACCCGTCCAGTTCATTTGCGCCCTCGGTGACGTCACACGGTTGACCAGATCAGTGATTCAAAAAATATAAATTGAACAATGTGTGATACCTAAAATGTGCGATTTTATATTATCATGGATATTATTGGTTAATCACTATCTGGTCCATAGAGATAACCTCAAAAAAAAGTATGTGGGCAACACATCTGTAATACAACAATTTTAATAACCCTTAAAAATTTTTAAATGTAACGGTCGCCAAGGGCACAGATGAACTGGACGGGTTATACATACATTTATTTCATGTTAAAAACATGTTTTTTTGCCAATGTACGTACATAATATATACTTTAGTTAATTTTTTTTCGGATTTGATAATTTTACTGTTTAGAGACATTAACTTCTCAATTAATTTCAATATTTTCCTTACCACAAAATCATTTGAAATGAATCGATAAACTTCGTGGTCGTCTACGTTTTGACAGTGCTTTGCTATTGGCGGCGGTCGTCTTAGCGGCGACCGTCGTTTTGATGATTGTGGTGGCGGCCGTCGTGGTTGCTTTTGTCGTTATATAAACGACAAAAAAACGACGTTGGCAAACTTACCGCCAGTGGCGGCAGTAACTACTGCTGCTTCTGCTGCAGTAGTACTAGTGAAGTTTTTTGGACTGGTAACAAAATTTTTCTGTCAACAGAAGGAAAAAAACTATTAAAAATACGATTGGATATTAAACCTATCTAAATATTTAAAATTTCGCTACATGTCTATCGATTTCTGTACATATATTATATAGGCAACAAGTTATATTTTCTTTAATTTCATACACATTACAAATAATACTTTTTCTACTGTAAATATAACATTGTTCAAGGTATTATGCGAAATAAAAATCGAATTTGAGAAATGAAAATCTGTAAATACTTTATTTTTTTGTTTAAATATTCTGTACAAATCATGGATATATATATATATCTACCAGCTACAAACATGATGCACACGTAATTTAAACAAAATTTGCGAGTATATTATTCATTCTACTTAAATGCATAAATGTGAACATTGTGAAATTATGAATAAAACATAACTATCATTTAATTCTACGGTATTTAAATATATGTATATGTAAATACTCATACGTCGTTTTAATTTATTTCTATATTAGTTATAAACAATTATAATTATTAACTAATTATTAACTTCGTATAGTTCCGAGTCACCTCTCTCTGCATGAGTAAATATACAAACAGTTCAATTTCGTTAAACAATTAGTATAAATTTCATCTATTATAACACTTAAAACAGTAAACACTGTTTATAAAATATGTGTATACGCCTATTATATACTTCAAAACACACAATTAAATTCAAAATAATTAGTTATTTTAATAACTAATTTTTATTTAAAACTTAAAATTTTAAATAATAATAGTGTATAAATAGATATATTCTACGTCTCCGTCTCCAAGATATACTAAAAAAAAAGATTTCAAAACTCAATTAAGTAGGTAGATATATTAAAATTATGTTTCTCTAAAATACCTTTCGGTTATACACACAGCTGGAGTGATTTTTCTTAAAAACTGTTTACATTAAGAATAATTTTGATTTTACATACTACAGTATAATTAAATATATAAGTTGTTTAAACTGTCCTATATTACGATTGTGCTGAGATGAAACTTAACACTAAGAGCATATGATATATAAATTATAATTATATTTGTTACAAAGATTACCTATCCGTTCAAGTATATAAAAAAGTAGGGTTAAAGTATATAATATTATGCATGAAAGGATGATTAGTATGTTATAATATAATATGGTATGATAAAGTCAGTTTTCCAAATGTATTGATAAGAATTAAAACCAAATTTATTGTTGACAAGTCGTCACTGCAAAACCCAAGAAATTTAATTAATTATTAAATGTTTTTCTAGAGTAAATTCAATATTGTGTATCTATATTATTTTAATCATAAATGTATTGGATATCCACTTAAAAATATATATAGGTACCATGAATAATACATACTCATTGCGTATCTATGATACTGAAAAATATATAAATTAGCAAGTTTTTTTTTATTCATTTTAATTTTTCAAATTGCTATTTAATAAATACTTATTGAATGTTAATGCAAATCAAGTCTATTTAAATGTTATGCTTATCACCAACGGTTTAAAGAATTTAAATCCTGTACTTAAATTATGTAATATAGAAATATATACTATATAATATGATTCATTTCTTCGTTATCTAAACGTGTTCACGGTAATAAACCACACGCTTAAAATGTAAGTACTATAAAGATGAATGATGAGAATGAATATTTTAAATACACTGATGAACACTTAAAATAAAAGACTATACATATTACATATCATAGTATTACCGACGCGTTTGTAAATAATTTATTTTTTTATTAATTTATATTGAGGAAAATAAAGATAATATTTTAATTTGCATGATTTTACATTAGCATACGTAGGTATATATTTTTAATTTATTATACGAGCCACTATATGCATGATAGTCAAGCCTTTAAAAATAATATTAAATATTTATTATTTTTTTGCAATTGTTGCGTGAACTGAATTTAGTTAAAACTGTAGTCATTGGTCTGTAGGTATTTAGGTAACGTGCAATATGAAGAAACCACACATAATATTATATTAAGACGTGTCTATAATATACATCGATAGTACTTGATTTTTTTTTTTATCTACAATAAAATATATCATTATACGTAATATCGTATAATTATTTGAATTTAATATTAAGTAAGAATACTGAGTAAAAAATATTTATAAAAACGTATAAATACATAGACAAAATCTACCTATAAACAAAATCATATAATGACCAATTCGAAATAAATATATCACAATAGTTGACAATGACAAACGTCATATTTTATAATATTCATCATGCAAGTTTTTTACATTTTAAAGTTTAAACAATGTATGGAATAGTGTTTTGAAAACGATAACTCAGTCAACGTATAATATCGTACAACAATACGTCATATTTAAATAGTTATTATTTAAAATAGATAAATCTGTTCAGTGACTATATACGCTAACTTTAATAATGTTTAAAAGTAAGTATAATATATTAAACATACGATTATAGACGTTGAAAATGTTTTTTCCGTATAATAGGTACCTTTTTTTCATAAAATGTATTTATTTTGGTGTTCAGCTAGTGTACAATAACTAGGTACCCGTTATTTCGTTATACAAAATACACATTCCATACATTTATCGTGATAACAAGTCCCACATAGATAATTAGATGTTCCTTGATTATTTCCATAAATATTTAACATAAATATTTAGTACAGTACTTAAACTTAACAATACATAAAATATATACTTTTAATTTATAACTGAATTGTTAAACAAAAATATTTTATTTTCTGAACATCTTCAAAATGATTTTACCCTATGATGTTTAGTTATACGCGTTATAATAATACGCAATATGCAATATTTTTTTAAAAATATTTTTAAATAATTTAAGAAAATTCAAGCTGTAACTAACTAATATTCCCCATTAGGCAATTTCAACATTTAGGTAGATACATATATAGTTTAAAGAAAATGTGTATAGAACAAATATTCTGTTTACTTTACCATAAATACGTTTAACAGTAGAATAAAATCTATATTATGATCAATATACAATTTTTACAGAATATAGGTATAATATTTATATACAATTTGTATTGGTTAAAATTCAATAAGTATGTCTTATATTTCAATGCACCGACTTTAAAATGAAACGTACAATTATTGAAAAACGAAAGTAGGAAATTAATTTATACTTAGGTTTAATAATAAATGAATAAAATAAACATCACTACATAATATCCCGGTAATATATGCAATTTTAATTTCATAATAATATTAGTATGTCAACTCATTAAGCACATTCTATAAATTGACTCCGACTAATACAATTCGATTAATTATGCACAGAATAATGTAAACAACCGTTAAAAGTATTTTATTTTTACCTACAAACCAGATGATATTGTCGTGTTTTTTATTAAACGTTTTAAAAACGTTTTCCATAACGCGTATATAAAAACAAAATTATTTTATTCCGACGATGTTTTAATGTAGATATTAATACGACTGACTGCCTGTTTACCGATAGTACACACTACCTAATTCTTTCGTACGGAATGTCTGTTTTTTAAATTTAATCATTCAAAAAAATTACTGCAGTTGTCGTACGTAAGAAAAGATGTATATACGATTTTACACCGTTTGATAAACGGTTTACACGCGAGATGAAAGTTTTACAATATCGTCAGAAAGTATAATATTGTATTATACCTATATATAGGTAGTATATTACACAGTTTTATAAGCATATTAAATCATTTTTAAATAGGTAGATACGTCATAATCGTTGATTGTTTTAATTATTATTTATTTTTAAAATCAACATCAGAGCTTCGTGATTGATAAATGGTGTAAATATAAATTATAGCGTTGATGTATAGCGAAAATCATTATAATTATCTACACGTATAGTATAATAATAGGTACGTAACTTTTTTTTTTTTTTTAATTTAGCCATCAATGATTTAGCAAACCGGCAATACAGAAATAATTAACAGAAATAATTAACAATAATAATTAATAATAATACTTTTATGTTAAACGATACAATTTGAACTTGCTATTATAATGATATATATATAAATACGTGTAAGTACACTATATTACCTATGATATTATGATTATGATTATGATTATATGTATGCATATGTGATAGTATATAATCTAGTAACTAGTTCATAGTATCATCTTGTAGAGGAATACTATAATGATGTTACAATTTAATTGAATTACGTAGTATTATAATACAGTAGTATCCTATCAATAGGAGCCGTCTTATAATAATCTATAAATACGATATTCACATAAACTATCGACTATAGTGTCCTTCATTCATTAATGATAACATATTATAATATATCATAACATTATCAAACTGTATAGAAAAAAAAAAAAAACTAAACAAATTAAACAAACTAAACAAAAGATATGTTCTTATCTAATAACCATTATCAAGAAATGAAAAAGAAATTCTAATGTTATAGAAACAATGTACGGTACTAAAAAAAAATCGCATCTAAAACATATTTCAAACATTATAGTATCTAAAAAGCTTTTAACTAATTAATTTTATTTTTATTATATAATTTATATTTCGGATCATAATTTTTTCTAAAACATTATTTTAGTAAAAATGGAGGTAGAAATTAAAAAAATACAATGACTGGTCCCAATATATTACAATGGGGAACTCTGTATGTTATATGTATAAATCGAAAACATTAACCACCGAAACTCAACAGAAATGTCGTTAAAATCTGGGTTAAAATATAAATGAGAAAATATACTTTATTAACTATGCATGTATGTGTATATACGAGTATATGTGTGTGTGTCTATGTATGTTTAATAATTGTGTATGCGTGCGAGTGTATAATATATTTGTATGTGTGTGTTAATCTCTATATTTGTTTATATTATGTATATATGTACAGAAAAACATTGATCAAACACAATAAATATAACCCGCTATGATTAACTTACATATAAATTATATTATATAGGTACAATATAATGCCGGGGGCGTTTTCACGAGGGTGTTGAGGATGTCATATCCCCCCAAAGGCTTTTTTCCATTATTTTTAATGAATTTTCAACGAAAACTAAATAATTTTATGCCACTGAAATAATATAGTACGACTATTAGGTACTAGTACGATATATATACCTACCTACACAATTATAGACGTGTGATTTTTATTTTTTTTTTTCCGTGAGCAACTTTTAGACCAAAAGGAATCGAGTTGGAGTTTTGGAGTGCGTAATGTAAACGATATAAAATAATTGGTTCTAGATGGTGCTTTGAACATGACATACATATATACATTTCATAAATAACTTTTTGATAACATACAATTCTATAGTTTGTACTTTAAAAAAGTCATTTTTTGATTTTCCCTCCATAATAAAAATTATACTACTCAGAATCGTATTTATCGAATGAAACGCTTTATCATTACTTTTAAATCTAAAATAATATAGTAATACATTATCCTGTTCGAGGACCCAAGAAGTGATGAATCAACCTATATCCTATAGGTATATTCGACGTGCGAAGTACTTCCTGGCTTTTTGATTTTTCTTCTATTTTTCAAAATCAAGACAGTGATTATCACAATGGCATAGTCGCATAGATATAGTAGGGATCACAATTTAAGTTCTTAAACTTAAAAATTTAACTCAAAAAATGATATTTAATTTTTAAAGGATTATTTTTAGAAAATAAAATGAGAAAATCTTAAAGAAATTCTTAATTGTACCGATAAGAGAACATTTAAAAAATGTTTACGTAGTAAATTTTAGTATTTATTTGTAATAAAATGTTTATTTTGTTTTTATTTACCACTTTAGACCCATTACCTAAATACATTGATTTATGGCCTACCAAAATGAAGAATAAGTTTTAGGTGTAACAAAAACACCATTGCGGCCCATGTACACAATGTTATAAATGCGTCTATTGCAGTTAATCAAAAATACTGATAAATCTACAACAAGCAACTGCACTATAATACCCTAAACAGTGTGATTACAGCAGTTACCAATATTTTTAATGTATGTGTTCCAATACTTTCAGGCATTTCAAAGAAAAAAATATAATATTATTATTAATAATTAATTGTTATAAGTTAAATAATTAAATAATTATCTGTTATTTTATTTTGTATTTATTTTCTTTACGGTTTAGAAAACTATTGGAAAATCTACGACTTCTTCAAAATATCAACTATAATTATTATAATATATAAATTATTTTATCAGAAAGATCATTATCCGAAAATGTCTTTTCAACTCCTAGGTACCAAAATTTGTTAATACAAAAAAAAAATTATAATTACAAAAAGGGATCAAAACGTTTTTAAATGTTTACCGAATTTTAAACATAAAATTATACACAGAGTCTCTACCATTATTATTTTCAAATGTATAATGTCAGAGACTTGAAAGATATTTCAATTTATTGGTATGCTTAGAAACGTATTGGGACGTATATATGACTACTTGAAAGTACTAACCAGAATAAATTTGCTATCAGAAAGTTCTTTACCGAAAACTCATACTATTCTCCGTCTACAAAAAAAAAAGTTTACATAGGTACCTAAATAAAAAAATTATTTTAAGAATAACATTGCTCTGCAAGTCAGAATCTATAAAATGTAAAGATAAATATAATTTTTGGTAAAAGTTTTCTATAGTTTTATTGCCACTTTGACAACTATTTTACATAATTCTCAAATTTTGCAGGTATAGAAACCGTGCAGTATATTTTTAAACCTTCTTTTAAAAAGTGACTAATCAAATAAGAATCCATAGTTTTTCTATAATACCTTAAGATAGTTGCATTATACTCGTATACGTGCAGCACTCAGCAAAGCGAAATTCTAGCGTTACACCGTTCCAGTAAACCTAACCTAACCACTCCTATAGTAAACCAACTAGAACACATAGTCTATGTTAATTGCTATCCAATTATCTTTATCATTATATGCATTTTTGATATTTTGGTCGCGTTTTTTTTTTTAAATATAGGTTTTGACAAATAAAAAGAAAAAAAAACAGATATACCGATCAATTCGCATAATACCATATAAATATAATTAGGAATATACCTAATATAATATACATATAATATCTACAAATTAAAATGTATTTATTATATTTTATACGTAGGTATCCACTATATTTGAATTTTAATGCGCTTAAGGTATATTTTGTTCGATGTAAAATAATTTATGAATAAATATAATAATAATACAAAATAAATTAGGTAAATACCTAATAAATATTTTGACATATTAATATATAAATTAATTTAGCAATTGATATATTTTGTATATAATATTATTCGATATAGTTTCACCTATGATTCTTAACTCAAGATGGTTAGCGATAGAGTTGAGGTAATCTGAACAGCAGGGTTTGAATCTCACTCAGGACCGACAAATTGTTTCCAATAGGTATTTTTTGATTATTATATTGTTTTATTCATATTCTACGTTGGACATGTTTACATTTATCAAATATTAATAATATAATATTGAAGAGGTGCATTTTATTTATTATAGCATATTTAACAAATTTGTTTATCCTGAAGACTATGATTATGCTGTTTTAGTTTTAATTTGTCGGGTTACAAATTATTTGGCAGATTTATTCAATATCATAACGCTTTTTCAAATTATTCTCTATATTGAATATATTATTATGAACAATTATTAAGAGATATAAAAATCATTTTGTAAAATATAGGTACAACCTTTATTTGCAAGTTACGAATAGTTGATTAAGTCCTATTTTATTTAAGATTCAACTTCTTCTTCTTTTTCTTCTCCCTCAAATATTTGAGGTCGGACACCATAGTCCTGCACTTCTCCTTCTACTAGATCTCCTATATCCTCTTCAGTTACATCCAGCCACTTCATATCACTTTTATTTTTATTTATACCTACCAGATTTTCGGGCTTCCTCTTCCTTATAACATGCAATCCCTTTACTAATATTAAGGCGTCTCAATGTACAATATTTGACTACTTACGAGTGAATAATATAATATTGTTCTAAAGTAACATTCATTTTTATTTGTTTTAGTTTTTAATGACAATGATAATATAGATAACATGTACTCAATCGCACGACACTCCGTGCACGTATCGTTGATGCCCTAGAGAATATTAAGTGGAGAAATCATAATTTTAGACATAATATTTATAATACTCGTGTCCGTAGAAAAACTCTACGCTACTGTAGTATGAGGTAATCTGGTAGAGCGATTGGCATATAGGTTTTAATCGTATATTCGGATCACGTATTACTACAGTATAGCGAAAGCTACAGTACGGATACTCACTGCTATGCCTATATATCTATATTATACCGCAGATACGAGTATACGATATAATATTATCAATTTTGTAAAAAATAAAATGCCTTTATAGTCTTTAAGTACAGATTTCACAGTATGGACATACTTACCCTGGAATGACCTATTTGTTTAAAAATACTAATAATAACGTGAAGAATAAAGAAAAATAAGAAAAATGTATAGATATATATACTTTCTATAAGTATTTAAATAGAATAACATTTTAATTACTTAATCACTAAAAAATCATCTATTAATAGGTATATTGTGTAAATAAGTATATTATTAACATTATCACTCGAACCTTATTACCTTAATATTATTATTAAACTTAATATTAGTTATTATTATAATAAGTACCTATATGGTTATAATATATAGGTACGTATTTACAATATTACACCGACAAGTTATATTAGATAATACTTAAATTGCATACAAGAGTATTCAAATACTACTTACTATTTAAATTTTTCTGAAATATTTAAATACTTAATAAATACCAGGTAAATACTTTATCTCGGAATACTATATTTATATGTGTGTGTGTACCTATATGTAATGAAATTCAAAAAACGATAAAACTACTCTCATTAAAAAAATTTTCAGTCCTATTGGAACACACGAATGGGATAAATTATCATGACCAAATTTAAACCAAAAGACTTTGGTATGATATAAAAAAAGAAATGGGCTGGCCTGAATTTAAAATTCAAAAATTAGTAAGGACTAAGGACCACTCTAATATACCTACAGCTGGTAGTAGGTATACAATATACATCATACATTATACTATTATTCTAAAATAATGTGTATTCCGCGGTTGCTACACCGGAGTATAGCGTTTTTACTTTTTACGACAATTAGATAGGTTACGGCGCGGCGTATGTAAGAAGTATATATGCTGCAACAAAACCAAAAAACACAGATAGTTTTATTTCACGCCTCGAGAATAAGTATAAAATGTTTTTTTTCGTCTACTATATACAATAATATAGTTAATTAAAATATCAACATGAACGAAAAAAAAGTAGGTACTGACAGAAAAAATAAACGAAAAATCATGAATATATCTATAGGTTAAATCTTAAACATCACCGTAAATAATTTACACGTGTAACACGTTTTTTTTTTTTACATATACCAGTCATTAAGTATTTATGAGTAAGTAGTCTTTTTCTGGTATAAATATTAGGTAAATGCGCATAAACCTAGCTATTACTCGGGGAAAAAACCGTCATTCGACGATTTGAAAACTAAAATATAAAATTTTGTAGGTAGACCAATTTTCATCATAATATAAATATTTTACATTATAGAGTGCAAAATTGTATAGGTACACCGCATACAAAGACATTATATAAGAAAATGCCAAAGGTAAATACGTTGTCAGCGTGATTGACTAAGCTAAAAAATTATACTTTCAAATAGGATAGGAAGGTAGTATTTTTTATGGTAAACGATTTCGTAAAGAATTCAATTATTATTCGAACATTTGCGAAACCTTTTGATTTTTTTTTTTTCGTTTTTACCCACTGTCTCAAACTGTATAATTTAAAAACGTTGCCACCGTGTATCATTAGCAAGTATACGTAAATCGAGTTTTATCAATCCCGCGGGAGACAATGCGACGACGACGGCTTTTTATTCAATATGAATAAATTTACATAATATAATATTAGGTACACAACGATTTTTTTTTCTCACTCTATATGTATAACACGACGAAATAAGACCTAATTTAAATACACAATAAAAAAAAAAGAACTTTTTTTTTTTATTATTTATATGTATTTTATTATAGTTATACAAGAAACGATGTCTACTTGCAGCTATATAAACATATAACACATAAAGTATAAACGTTAACGCTGTTAAGTTTTATGAATTATCTACGCATTTTATCAATGCAGGTGTATAACACGATAATATTACGTAGGTAACCCTGGTATATTATGGTTGCCTCGGGGTTCGAAAATCAATATGGCACTGCCGCAATTTTATAACTTGGTCGACCGGCGTTGTACGCTATACGTGGTTGACGAGGAAAACCCGGCGGCGAAAGCTGAGCTCTATTTATTTCACCCCAAGGGTACGGTACATTATAGTAGGTACGACCGTATAATATTCGGTACGCCCGTCTCCGTGATAACGACAATTTACATTATAAACATAATATATTACTTTACACGCATACATTCGTTCGATATTAAAAAAAAAAAAAGAAAACATTCATTTTATTATAATTTACACTATATAGGTACTTACTAGGTTCGCACGTATAGGGCCTACAGATGCCTCCCTGGGATATTATTAAATATTAAAATATCGAATATATATTTTTGAGTATTTTACACTAAACTTGCTATAGACATTTTGTTTTAAGTATAAAATAAATATAGGGGAGAGATCTCTTAACGCACGAATATTATAGAATCGATGTATTGATATTTGAAAATATAAATATTGAAACAATGATTCGTATTTAAAAACGGTTCTAATCGAAAAAATTAGAGTGTTAAAATAATATATTTTTCGAGATATAATGTAGATATAGGTATATAAATCATAGACGTGAGATATATTCTTCTCCTTCGCCTTCTTTACTAACTATTTGAAATAAGCCACCCTAGTTCTACACTTCCACTTAACTCTATCTCCCGCACCTTACTCATACCACACCCCAACTCTTTTTCGGTTTTTCTCTCTCCCCCTCTTTCCAACAACATACACTTCCTTTACTTATCTCACTGCCTCAGTCTCTTTCCTCCTTAATATAGATACTATATGAACATATAGTATCTATATTAAGATATATTTAATATATAGTATACGATATATAAACCACTTTGTAGTTTATATATCTATTTAGATGCCAAAACTTAACATCTAAAAGTATACATTTTATTCAATTAAATCTTATCATATTATGTTTGTAAAACGTAAAATATTCCTAATTAAATTCTGAGTGATGCGGGGATATCTTTGGTTTTACAATGATACTTTTTTTCAGTTTCCCTATGAACGACTTTTCGACAACACAAAAGATTGACCCAATTATTACATGTGTACCCATTTTTCAGTAGCAAGTGTGATCTGAAGGAATAATTTCGACTTTTTCGATGTTTTAGATATTAGGAAAAACTAAAACACGAGAAGCAAAAACCGGCTTATTTAAAAATTCCGAAAAAAATGTGTCTAAAATTTTGAAATAATCAGAGTTTATATTTTACTATTATACACATATTATAGATACGTAATACATTTTTCAAAAGAATATTCAACAGCAATAGTTATGTAGGTAAATTGTAAATTTACAATTAGAACAGTTTTATCGAAATAAATGATTTATCATTGCTTTCAAATTTAATATATCATCACCTGCAGTATCCAACCCAACAATCGAAACACTTCCAGTATCCACCGTTTACTAACCGGATATTTTAAAGTTTAAACGCTATTAGTTATGTAATAATAATTTACTCAGATTTTTTTAGTTGTTAGAATATATCATTTATAATAATGTAGGTACCTACATATGAATATTTAATTATGTTTTGTACTCTATTTTTCAAATAATTGCTGATAATTTTTTAAGTCTTCGAATTAATACCTAGATTATTATAGAAAATATATAATTGTTCCTCCTTTGATACATTTCTGCAGACGTCTTTTTAACACTCAATACCGACACAAAACACGACAACAGACCATAATAAAACAAATAATTAACATATATCTATGCTAATCACACATACCTACATAAAAGTACATATATTATACTTATACGTATTCCATATTTGGATGCACAATGACGTAATTAGGGGAGAGGTTAGGGATCTCCAGGTTGAATATTTTTTTTTACTTTTTATATACAATCTATGGTATGAGTTAATTTACTTTATGACGTATACGGTAACTCAAATTAATTAAACACCGTTAAAAGTTTTAAAATGAGAAAACCAGCCAGTGTAATAACCCTCTTAAGAGGACGCTATAATCGCATTTTCTGTCTCCGTCTATCTAATTGGCAATATAGCAAAATTTTACAACGCAAAATTGAAATTATGGCGTTTTGGTTAAAGTTAGAGCTTAAAAACACCCATAATGAAATTTAACGAGAAAAATAATTTCGAGTGAACCTCGTGGACTTTTTATAATAATATTGTCTAAAAAAAAAAAGTTACACATCTTTAGTTTTGATATTTTTAAACAACTTAAACTTTTTGCCAGACGATATTTTACAAAAAACCCATGAGGTTCACTCAAAAATATTGCTCTTTTTAAATTTTATAATAGGTATTTATACTCTAAATTTAACCTAAATGACATAATTTCAATTCTACGTAGTGTGGTTTTGCAATATTATCTGTTAGATAGACAAAAACAATAAATGCGGGTATAGCGTCTTCTTAACATTTTTTTTACTTTCTATATAGTCTGTTGTACGCGTCAATTTACTTTATGACGTATATGGCAACTCAAATTAATTAAACACTGTTAAAAGTTTTAAAATGAGAAAACGGCCCGAAGTAATAACGCTTGCTGTTATTATCCCCGAAAACATACGACAATTGTACCTATTTAAGGTTCGTCTACTACTCAAAAAACATAGAATAAAAATAAGGTAAAATGCAGTTAAACTATTAGTACAAAAACTCTTTAATCAAATAGTAGCATGAAATTAATAAGACTCCCTCGCAAATAAGACTGGCCCAGGTACTGGCCTTAAAATATTCATTGTGGTCTTCAGTAAATTATAAACATACTTGTAGGATATAAGTAATTTTTAATTTGACCTTAGCGCGAATCGCGATCCTAATTTAGCCTGAGTTTACATATATTATACTATTATAGCTACATAATATATACAAATATACACACACACATGCATATAGGTACATTGTATAATATATATAACTAGCTGAATTACCCGGCTTCGACCGTGCCTAGTTTTAAACGAAAATTCTATTATTTATATTATAGCATTATAAGTATATAGTATAAGTATTATAATAACCTAATATAAGTAATTTAACCTAATTTATAATATTTAAAAATGATTCTATACACATATTATTTTTAAAATGATTTTATAAAAACATTATTTTATGCTTAAATTTTAATTATATTATACCTACCTAGATATAACTCTGAATTGAGTAATGTACTAATAAATGACTAAAGTCAAAACTTCTTGATATACCATATTCAGAGTTTTATTTTGTGGTGAATAAACGTATAAATGGTCAGGTCTTCCAACTCTAGAAAATACTAATTACAATTGTCCGTGTGAATACAGTTATTTTCCAAATCTACTCCAAACTGGATAATGTCTGATCTTACATTTTATTTTTTGTAACTGCAAAACAAACATTTATTGGAAACTGAACTCTTCTGAATTTAACTGAAAAATCGTTGGGATATAATGGTATTTTTGGTAAAATCATGTTTTCTCCTTTAGCACACCCTGTCAAAATTTTAACTTCAATTACATGTTTTGTAAGAGAAGTAAACACGGAAACTAGTCCCATTACATAACCTAAGGTAATTCAAATTTCTTAATAATATAATTGGAACACCAACCTTCAATAATATTTTATGTAGAGGGATACTAGATGATGTTTGGAAATTTAAGAAATCTGTAGGAAAATGTACCGATTTTTCAATGTCGATAACTGTATTGATGAAAAAGTAATTTCTATTGCTTTAAATTCATTAATTATTTGCGAGTTTATTATATCATCTTGATTATTTGTCGTAGTTAAAATAGCGCGTTCGTATAACCATTCACTACTTTGATTTTTTAATATTCAATAAACTATAAATATCATAATTACAATAGACACCTTTTCTTCCTACCACAGGTAAAAAATGAAAAAATGGACGACGTGAGGACACTTAGGGAAGTATTTGAAACAACCACACAAAAACGCCACTGACATTAGGTAGGTATATATTTATATATATTTACTATACGTTTTTAAATAATTTAAATTAAATTAACATTTTTTCAACTACAGAACTCAAATATATATTATATTTATATATACCTACTTATAGTGTCAGACTCTATAATCACTAATAAAATATCGTAAAATACCACCAAAAAAACCGAATAAGAGTACGGAGTATACCTATTATATATAAATATTGTATAATATAATTGAGTCGACACTTAGATAATTTACGAATATCGTGTGTACTATACCTATCGAAAATGCGTCGTCGGCAGGATACTATATCAAAAGGAAAGGGTCGTAAATCATTTCTTTCTTTCATTTAATTAAATCCCGACTGCGACATATAAATCGTAATTTAATTCGATATAGATTATAATATTAACGTTATTACACGCAGTGCCGACGCCGACCGATATATGATTTTCGCACGGCGCGGCGTCGGATCGAACGTCGAGGAGGTCACGGTCATACTACCGTCGAGCCGAACTATGTAATATTTTAGTAGTCTCCTCCACCGCACCGTTAGAAATTTTACAATACATTCACGCACACGATCGACCTCTTCCCGTTTTCTTTATGCTAGAGAATCGCACGAATCCGCAACGTGCGATTAATAATATTAATTTTATAAACCCGAATCTAATAGGAGAATAAACGCTCATTTCGGGACATATAGAAAAACCCATATCTAACACAGCAGATCCTATATTATATAATATATTAAGAAAACCAAACAAATTGTAACCGCCGAAGTTTTATACTATACCTACCCTCGTATAAACCTAACGAGATCCTACCGGATCGTTAATATTGGCTATCCGGTAGATAAGCTTATCGATATTTCAAGACGAGTTAGATAACAAAGAATGGATAAGCCATTCTTATACATTTAAGGTATGGTGCCGCGGTCCGAGAGAGCAGATATATCGTCGTCTCATAAAAGTGCCACAAATATACCACAATGGTTACTGGTCAGGTTAACCATTTTTATCACCATGTGATAATATTATTATCTATGACATTATACGAGTACCTATTACGAATATCTATGTTTCTCTCGTATTATTGTTTATCATAGAAGTAAAAATTTGTTCATGGAATAAAAAAAAAACATGCACCTTGGGTCGGTTTTCGGGAACGTGTGATAAGGCAACATGGCCTATCCATTATTTATTATCTATGGGGACTATGGTAAAATAACGCGTACAAGTTGGTGCAACGACGGGCCCCCGTTACAGCAAATCACTTTCTATATCACCAATAGACTATTATCTTTTCGAGATTTCCAAGTTTCCAGATTGTCCTCAAAGTTATACTGCATTACTGCAACAGATATAGGTTTATAAAGATTTATAATGATTTTAACACGAAAATCGAGCATATAGTCAGACAAGCTACAGGTCACGATATACGAGTTCAATTACGAACAAAGTTACGCCACGCCGTCTAGTCTTTTCTATATATATATAATATAATGGTATTCGTTTATTTTCGTACGATGCCGTTTATATCGACCAAGGGAGTGACTTTCTTTAGCGAAGACTTTATACAAAAGAAAACGGGGGGAGGAGGAAAGAAACATTTATTAGGTACACCACAGCCGTCAGTTATATATATATATATATATATATATATAAAAAACTGGTGTACAACTACAGTATAATACACGTATACTATTTCAGTGGTATGTATTATAAACATAGACTACAGAGTGCAGCGTGTGTAAACGCATTGTGCATTATACACGTAATATTACTACATCCTGTTCCTACCCACACCCCGTCGACTAGAAATTAGAACGTTTATCAATACCACGACGACACAATAATAATAATGTCATAGCGCAGTAACACTTTAATACTGCTTTTTTTCAAATTTCATCAACGACGACATTTTTATCGAGGAATAAATCGATTCCAATACTGTCACTGTCGACAACTCGAGAAAAATGTACACAATTAAATTGGTAAGTAAATTTTCATACTGTTGAAATAACTGAAAATGCACAAATATCGGTATAGACATTTGAATCAAAACTATTTACGCCTCAAGAGTCTCACATATAATTCCGTAATCCAACGTTATCTGCGGTTCTATTAATAACAACATTATATTCTATGCGATAAAATACATATGATATTTTAATTGTTGTTTTTAATATACTTCTCACAAAGAATGCTCTCTAATGAATAATAATAATAATAATCACCAACAATGTTCATATTTACAACTATTATGGCATGTTACATTACACGTACCAATGGTATTATAACCAGCCACCAAGAATGTATAATCCCATAAGCAATTCACTGACTATATCATATCAGCTATTAGCTATTTGTATTATCTATGGGAGATAACATACAATAATGTAATTTTATCAAATCGAAAGTGATTAACGACAGGGGTGGTCCCCTATTTTACGGTTAGGTATGCAAATCGTATTAGTGCCTCGACATAAATTACTGATTCTAGAATACATAATGTATTGTATAGGAACATTATGGTAGGTATTATAATTTATTTACCTGTATCCACGGCCCATATGACATAAAATAATATTTGTCGAATTGGATGGGTACAGTGGAAAAACGAACGAATATTCGTTGTATGAACTGTACTGCCACCCGTCCACGCCGATTGATGTTTACACCGACGACGGCAAAAAAAACTACCTACCTACTCGCAATGATTTTTTTTTTCTATGATAACATAAAAAACGAAATATGATATTCAAGTACAAGTTGAGGCTAGAGGACACGATTTTCTACCGACCTAAACAACAGCGGCTTGTACGGGAAAAATAAATAACGTAAGTGCATAATAATATATTTAACATAATAGAACGAGCAATGTGATTTAATATTATAATTATTTTTTAAACATTTATAGGTACAGCTGATAATAGTGTTCGGCGCACAGGTTCAATATGTGGTCGAATTCCTCGGAATACTAGTGTTGACCCCGCCGACACCGAACCGAAGCCGCGGCCATCGCCATTACGTCCGAAACACGAAAAAAATATTTGTTTTATCAGATAACGTATAAATAAATTATAATAATAGGTAATATATATGTATATATATATATATAAATAGGTAGGTACCTAGACACGATTTTTAAAATCACTATCGACGACGAATCCGCTACTTCTGCGTGCGTAGGTATATAATATAATATTATATTAGGTACCTAGTACCTACCGACCATTAAATAGATAAACTATATTATTACACACCGATGGCCATGTAAACGAGTTAATATAATAAATGTGTCACGCAGTAAAAAATCGAAACCGATCAAAAAAATCGTCTCGAAGACCGTGATGAATTCGAATGTCGGATAAATAATTTAGTATGTACGAAGAAAACCGAGATAAACAGCAAGTTGTAGTTATCGTCCTTACAACTAGGTATGACGTCTGATCCCCCAAGCCGTGACATATATCAGGAGTCGCAACAAACTACTGCAATGGTATCAATAATTATTATCATAATATTATACTAGATAACTACACGTGTTATATAGTAATACCTAAAATACAAATTTAAAAAAAAAAAAAAAAAAACATTAAACAAAATATCTAACTGCAAATTTGACAACTACGTCGTCGTTTCACTGATGACAACGAACATATAATGATAAGAAATCAATAACCATCTAGTAAGGTAAGTACATAATATAGGTATGTAGCCGTAGGTACCTCTAAATGAATGGGGTTTCGCAAAATCTCCCACGTCGTTTCGTCCGAAAACGATAATATTTTTTATACGTGAAAAAAAAACAAATTCTACAAAAAATACTAACGACGGTTTTGCGAAAACTACCAACACACGAATAACATGTTAATATTATATTTTCATTGTTTTATTTTTGGTACATTTATACGATACAATATTATTATTATTATTATTATTATTATGTACGGCGGCACGGTCGTCGCGGCGCGACGCGATAAAAATAATATAAAACCTGGTACCGTGCGCGTTTTATTTTAAACGCTGGCGTGTAACGATTTTTTTTTCCGCTCGTAGGTGTTCGCGACGACTAAAACGGAACGTCGTCGCCGGCCGTATTACGCGCGAATTTCTCGCCATATCCAACACATTATACTGCGTTCGGTTCGGTTCGGTTGTTCGGCACATTCAGTGCACAAAATAATAATATACGCAACAATCGGTTTAAATACGATATTATTATTTTATCGACTGACAACGAGAAGAAGAAAAGAGAACTATATACTAAGATCGCCTCCTACACACGGTCTCGCATGCGAGTAGCGGATTTTCCGGATGGCTCACCTTAATGTTGCTGTTTCGGTGCGAACGGTAACGACGATAGATATTCTCTTGGAAAACGTCCGGTCCGTGTTTTATACCGCGTTTACGGTTATCGCGCCGTCATCACCGTACCACACATGCACTCACCGCGTTCGCCGTATGCGTACGCACGCACACATGACGTTAATGTTCAACGTTAAACGGCGAAATAACCGACGAGAAAGCGGCGAAGAGCAGAATGATGAAAAAAAAAAAACAAAAACAAAAACAAGATAAACGAAAGTATTATTATTACCAATTATAAATTCAAATAAAAACGGTGTGTACACACGATGACGACGGCGGACACGACGGGGCACGCGCGCACAACGATACCGACCGACGACCGTGCGGTTAATGAGCGAAAACGCAGTAAAAAAAAAACGAATGCGGGCCAGCACTCTCCGGCGGCGGTGGCTGGTGTCGTCCTCCCGCCCGTCCTTCCCCGCCCCGCCACCGATCGTCGACCGGTTGTCCCCTGCCCGGCCGACCGCCGCACCGTACTACGGCGAAGGCGCGCGCGGAATGCGTGTATGCGCGTGCAGACGACCGCGCACGACGACGCCCGACGACGGAACCGGCAGAAACGCCGCCGGACGGTCGCGATCCCGGCGTGCACGGCCCGGAGGACGCGGTGATTGTGGCCGCGTGACGATAATAATAATATTGTTTGGCGTTTTTTTACTTTTTTTTTTTACCTCTACTGCGCCCGTAACCGATAAGCATAATATTATAGCGTCGTAACGATTCGGCCACCCGATTCTTGCGGTCCCGACTTGCTGGCTGGCTGGCTGGCCGGTCGTTCGTCCGTCCGTCCGGCTCTCGCCCGCGAAACGAGCTGCTGGCCCGTACGGGTACGACCGACCGCGCCCTACCGCACGTCGTAGCGTACACCTCGCGCCCGACCGCACACCGCCGACGACGGCGACGACGACAACGACGTCCCCTCCTCTCCCCGTCCCGCGCACCCGTGCCGGGTATCGTGCCACCGCGGCAAATCATTGTAGCCGGGCCGCGGCGCTGGCACACCGCAGCGCCAGTATTACCAACCTCCGTTCACGACGTGTTAGTACTATAATATTATTATTATTATTATATAACACGGAAATCGGAAGAAAAATACGACGAAAAAATTCCTTTAATACGAGCATATTCAATGGTACACGTTCATATTGCAGTTCGCTGAGTACCACGAATAAATCAGGGTCACCCGTGTCCCGATCGCCAGGAAGTAGACTGCATATCAGGGTCGGCACACGTAAAACCTAGGGGGGGGGCTTCTCTGACCCCTTAGCCCCTTCAAAAATAATAAAACCGAGGTTGCTTTGGATTTTGGCCATCACCGTTTTTTTTATTTTTTTTTCTTATGAAACCATAATTAAGAACACGACACACCAATTGTTTTCAGTACCTACCTATATATAGTAAAACATATATCCACGAAATCACCTCGTTTAACGATATTTTAGAGTTCAAACACTTGCGTTCAACAGAAAACAACATTTAGAAGGCCATTATAGGCGTTTTGCAAAATTTTTGTTAGAAAAAAAGTTACAGTGATATAAAAAAAAAAACAAAAAGGAAAGGATTTTTGTACATTTGAAATTGTGCTTATAAGTACAAAAAAAAATTTTATAGGAAAAGGATAAAAGGGTAAAAAAAACCTATGACACTATCCAAAACGTTGTTTTTTTTAAAATATTTTAAATAGCTTTTATGTTTGTTTTTCCATGTTTATTAGAACAAACGTCGTGTTTATACAACAATAAAAAGTGATATGGAGACGGAACTATTTATAGATTACTTTTAAAATGTATTTAATATTACTAAAAATATCTTTAAAATTGCCCTGAACCTTAAAAATGATCGGCGTCCTTTTAAAAGCTTAGGAGGTTTTTGCTTTTTTGTAGAAGAAAACAAACAAAAAATATTTAACTCGTTTTTTTGTTTATTGTATAAATTATAAAGTATACCCAGTACATAGAAGTCATAATATATTGTATCAAAAAAAATCATTGACCCACGATTTATACGTTTAATATTTAAATAGTTAAATATCTACGAATATATAAATTAATTAGTTTATAAGTCAAATATAGAAATCTATAGGTGAAATGTGAAAAAATAATACTTCTGTTCAAAACGTAAATAAACAAAAATGTCATCGACTTTTTTGTAATTTTGCTGACTAAATAATGAATAATTTATAGTTTGCCGAATAAAAAAATCAAAATATAATAGGTATACCTAACATAATTTTATTGTAATTTGAAAATGCGTGGTAAATACAGAGTAAGTATACCAGCTAGCTCACTATATTCTGTAATGTTATTTTAGGGTTAAAAAATCAATTGGTTCGAATAAATTTTAGATTGGATAAAATACCCCATTCTGCCCCTCAAATGACCAAATGACGCCCCTAATGTAGAGTTCGATCATTTTTACCGGTCGCGACTACAAAATGGGATGGATTTACTCATATGACGGCGAGTCAGCGACGGTGGCGATGACGTTAATCGACTATAGGTACAACAAAACGGCCGTTAACGCATTTCCACCTTTCTGATTCCATCGATTATTATATTATTGTCGTCGTCGCAGTCAATAAAATACAATGAAAAATATTATCATAAACATTTACCAACTCTTACCACCCTTGGTCTCTGAATCGCTGCAGGAGCGTCATTTTAGGATGATAGCAGGGTGTGCAACGGCACCACCACTAATTTAAAAAGTGGCCTGCCTATGCTCTATAATGCACCGACCAAAAAAAGTATAGGCTTTCTTTTTTCTTTTTTTTTTTGGTTATTTATGTTTTTTAAGAAGTATTTTCGTAGCAATGTGAAGAATGGTTCAGTGAAATGTGCCTGCCCAAAAGCTCACACACCCGAAAAAAAAAACTGAAATGACGTCCCTGAATCGCCGTCCTAAGCTCCATTTCTTTTATACGTAACCGCATTTATCAGCTGGAACTTTGTAGGTCATAGGACATGGCATAATATCATGTTGAAACCACTACTATATACATTTCTACAATGTATATATTCTACATTATTTTTTTCTAATCTGGCGAAACCACAGCCATAGTGTAGTTCCATCGTCACACCTCCTCGTGGTGCCAGATGGGCAACGTTTCCGGACGGCTAACATGACTGAGTGTTTGGACAGTCCCGGACATCCGGCTAGGTACCATAATAACCCGTCACCCGCCTGTACTACACTATGGATACCAATGTGCCACTGGTGCAGAGACCGGAAACTGGTAGACGCTGGTAGCCATCCTAAGGTGATGTAAAAAGCTACTCCGGGGAGGGTGGATGCCCCATCGACAACGTTAATAGCGATCGACCGATGACCCCTCGCGGCGCCTGGTCGTATGGCCTACGGGTCGGGCGGCTGGGCGACGTTGGTGTAGGACTCGGAGGGGCTGTCCTGCAGGACGAGAGTGGTTACCAAGCGGATCTGCGTAACGGTTGAACGGCCTTCAGGTTTCTCCCGGGACGCACGACCCATCTACCGGTGGACACCATTACCGGAGGTTGCCCCTGGCCAGAATTAGGGGAAGAGTAGTTACTAGATACTGCAGCTCCACTGAAGGTAGAAACGGCATCTCTGCCCAGTACGCCGTTTCTGTTCAGTACGGTACCCTCGGCTTACGGATGTGGTATCGGTGTTCGTCGGCCCTATATCGACGCTGATTTGCCTAACCGTGGCTGCGGGGCTGGAAATGGCAAAACCCCCAAAACCCTGGTTCTGGTATAATTATATACATTTCTAGATTTTAGAACTATATCCTCAGCTCCCATACGATGTGACTATGTGAGGTAAAATTTCATTCTAAATCGATTATTTTTAACGAAACATTTTTATTTAAAAAAAAAATCTTGAAGAATGTGAGAGTTACAACAAAAAGTAAATGTACAGCACCTAAACGAAATTCGGTAAATTATAAAAAAATCGTTTTAATTTCAAATTTGTAGTGTCCGTAGCAGATTGGACTATTTTTATACGAATTTTTATTTATACCACTGCACTACAATATGTATATTTTGAATTGTTTAAACATTAAATCTATTGAATAATTGGAAATTTAAAGTATACAAATCTTAATAAATATATTATTTAAAATTAAAATTGGTATTCATATATATATATATATATAGGTATATATTTTAGTGTCTCTTGAATCAAGAAATTAATAAATAAAAATCAAAAATCAAAAAATCTCAGAATTAAATAGGTTATTAGTTATGGGTTGTGCACTTAATTTATAAAAATATAAAATAATCGTATAATGGCTGGTGACAAAGATAAAATATTATAGGTCCAGCGAAATATTGACTAGAAATCAAAGCTATAAAAACTAATGAATTACTAAAAAATAACTAGCTATTATAATATTAAACTAATTAATTTTTTTTCTTTTAACATTTTTAACATAAGTTGATATTGCAAGGTTTTGAATGTCGAAAATTCAAATCCTAATATGTAAAAAAACAAAAATACAATTTAATTATACTATATTATTACTTATTAGTGTTGTAATATTTTAGACATGTTATAGATGCCAATTCAAGAAGTTTCCAAGATAAAATTTATGAAATTAAAAAATGTATACACTTCCCATGTTTAATAAGTTATATTGATATTATCTGCTCAAGACACAATAACACAAATCATTATACATTTTTGTGCAATATTAGAAATTTGTTATTTATTAGAAATACAGTAATCGCAGTGTTGCTCTTTTATCACAACAAAATTAATATAAATAAGAATAAATATTAAAACTCCTTTTTTTTTTTTTGTATATTTCTTCTGGAAATTTTCTATTACCATCACTATGTATTATATTGTGATATCTGCAATATGTAAATTAATAATTTAGAAAACAAGAAGATCAAACTCTATACTCAAAAACTTATATGATTTAATAATTAAATAATGTTTAAAAAATAATTTTAATAAGTTGTATTCATATAATGACTATTTTTGATTTGTTTTTAATAATTAACTATAGTAAATATATTATAACAAGTAATTATTATTTAAAAAAATCTACCATAATATAAAATATTCTATATAAGTTTCTAGTAGATAGGTATCTTTTAACTGGATTTAACTAAACTTTTATTTTAAAATATAGTAGGTACACATACAGTATACCTATCTACCACAGATACTGTAATGTTAAGAGGTTGTCATCTAGGCATATTTTAAGGGGTTCTATAAAGGCAATTTTTGGAAAGTGTTGGAAAAATGAAAATCTAATAATTTAAAAATATATAATTATAATATATTATATTAAAAGTAATTTAAAGTCATGTGTCAGTACAATTTTTTATTGTTATGTTATCACGATATTTATTAAAAATCATGTTCACGCTCCTATAACTACAACCTTTCTTTGTATAATCGCAGAGTCAAAATTTATACAAACTATGAAAAATGAGAATATTTATTATGCCGTAACGTGAAGTTTTTTTTGTAATACGTTTTATGGAAAGCCTAAAATCCATGATTGAAAATCGTAAAATTTAAAAATTAAAAAAAAAAATTATAACTAAAAAAACTCTACTCGACGGCATAATAAATATTTTCATCTTTCATATTTTGTATACACGTTGACTGTGCGATTACTAAGAGAAAAGTTGTAGTTATAGAGCGTGAACGTACTTTAATACAGCTTAAGTGGGAGTATAGCATCCTCTTAATAGTATCAGGTTGTAGCTTAATGATAACTTATAGTCGAAACTAGTTGTTACCTTTATAAACATTTTTCGAATATTCTAGGCATAATTTCTTTTTATATATTTTTATAATATATATATATTAATTTTGTATTATATAATATACAAAATTGAAAATATTTTTATTTTCATAATATTTATTCTTAATTGTCATTATATTTTGTGTTGTATAATATTTAACATTAAACCAATATACTTTTTAACATTTTTAAGTAAATTTTTTATTATTTACATGGGTAATAATATGTGATCTTAGCATGTGATCTCCTCCCCCCCCCCATACAAAAATCCTGGCTACGATACTGTTACTCACACTAACATTTATTTATATAGCCATATACCCACATATCTCAGACCCTTGTTGACACGACATGTAATTAAAATAGTTATGTAGTATTTTAATCCTTAATGAATAACTGTTATACCGAGCTCCTTAATTAAGTTCATTTTTTCAACGAGTAACTATGGTAACTTATCAAAGTTGTAATCCAGTTAAGTAATTGTAACATAACTTACTTAGTTATTGCAATTTAGCAACTTACATTATTTTACCAGAAATATAGAACACTTATGAAATATTTCTAAAAATTCCTGAAAATCTATGTAAAAATACCTGATGTTTCCAAAAAAGTTTTAATTTTTTTTTGGACTTTCTCAGATTTATCCTGATTAGTGATGCATAAAGCAAGACTATAACTGTCTTGGTCTTGGTCTTGCAAATTCTTGCAGTCTTGCTTTTTTTTTAAATAATTTATTATACAGGGCAGATAAGGGGGGGGGGTAATTACCTCCACTTCATTTACAAAAAAATTGGAGAAACCTAACAGCATAAACCGGTTAGGGTGCCACCTATTAAGTTCCCGTTTCGGTCGTGGCAAATGGTTCTTGCTGGATACTATCTAGACCTTTCCTAAACAATTCAATCAATTTCTTATTATTCAGCTCATAATAAGCAGCTCACGAGAGGTAATTTTTCAGCATATCCCGGGAGCTACATATTATGAGCTGAAAAATAACAAACTGATTAAATCTATTTACATTCGACCTTTTGGGTGAAACTGGCTGTGGAAGAAGTACAGGCATGATTGCCCACAGAATCGGACTTGGGCTGATGTCAAAGTGTGTTAGGTATACACTGTGGTATATAACACTATACATATATACATACTTATGTACAGGGGCAACAGAGGGGAGTAGACAAAACCGTGAGATGCTAGGTTCACTTTCCCTTGATTTATAACTTTATAAGTAATTCAAAATTCAATTTTGGACTACCCAAAAAGTGACTTTTAGTATATTACATATTTTAGTGTACAACACATTTTGACACCGGTTCTGGATGTTATTGAATGTGCGGCGGCGATTCAAAAATTTTCCCTTCCTTAGGGAAGGCCTGTAATCGTATACCATTACTATTGAGCATTTATTCACCTACAATTCCGATTACGTAGGTATGTACCACTGGAGCAAAACTCGTTCGGTTAAGCGTGAGTTAAAAAGTTGTGAACCGTCTCGGGAAGTACTTTCTGCTGTTGGAAACGGCATAAAAAAAAAAAATAGGTTGATGACCTTTTATTTTACTTATTACTAATTAATCGCGCCTCTCGTTCAGTAGGTATATATTTCCTCTGTATCCGCCATGATACGATAAAATATTCCTTGATTTATGATTTAGCCAACATATATTAAACATTAAAATAATATGCTTAACCACTTATGTTATTATATATATGTATAGGTACTGCAACACCTAATCATTCCCCCTAAATCCACACCTATATATATTATATATGCGATAACGACAATATTATTATTATTATTATTATTATTATTATTCTAATCTCGTTTACAATATTATAATCGACTCGAAACAATTGAATTTCGATGTACAGTAATACACGTAATACTCGTCACGCTTAAAAGTATTGCTTTTTTTATATTCACTTTGGCATGCCTATTAAATTATAATACGTAAAAAATGTAAAATTATTTCGAGCTCAGCAAACAATATTATTATTTATACTAATAATTTATATTATATGCGTGGTCGTACATCGAGACAACAAACACTAGCAAACACTGACACAATATTATATTATAACGAGTGACACTACGTTTTTCCAGTACATTTTGCTGTGTAGGAGTATTTTTTTAAAATTTAATTTTAAGTAACTATAATTGCTATATTTAAAATAAATTAAATTTTAAAAATTTTTTAACTCAAATATTTCATGGTTTTGTAAACATATTTTTTATTAGTGTAATATATATATATATACGTTTTAACGTCAATGTCCAATGCAGATTTGAATAACATTGAATAAGGAACAGTTTACCTATATTATTTATACATATTTAAAGTTTAAAAAATTATTTCATATCTTGCACCTATCTTATTTTAAAGTGATATATTTTATGTTCAGTCTTCAAATTGTATATATATATTTATATTATATACATTACATAATATTTTTTGTACCAGAAAATTGGATTAAAAACAAAGATTATAAATCCAAAAAAAGTTAAAATGTAATGAAATCACTGAAATAAGAAATATATAGATATGTAGTAAAAATAATACTTTTTACTTTTTTACTTTAGGTATAAAAATGCATTTTCATATGTCCAATAATATTGAGTAATATCAGATTTTCAATATATTATTTTTAGAAATTATAGATGTGAAGTTATGCTGATATTTACTTAATTTTGGTTATTGGAATAAGTAATAAAATATAAAAAATATTCTTATACACACTCATCAGATTAATTTAATCTCTACAATTTTAATAATATTATGTATTATTAATCTATTAAATCACTCAGTATTTGTTATATACGGTTTTTAATCGAACATGAAATATTTTTATAAATACAATATGTACTTTTATAGTTTATATTATGAAGAGGACAGCAAAGCAATGATTTTCAATTATACATTTAGCGTAAACAAAGAAACGGTATTTAGAATTACCTATTGTGAATATATTATTTTTGGAGACAACCGAATCAGTATGGTTTTTTGTATAATACTTATAACTTTATTATAGAAACAAATTTAATGTGATTTAAAAAAAAAAATAATTTTTAATATAGTCATCTACAATTTATTAATATTTATAATAAGTATAGTGGCGTATTTTTTCGGGGACAGATGACGCAGTTATAAATTTGTCTCCATATTTATCTATATTTTTGATCATGATGTTATACTAGTATATAAAGCATTTCGTTATTATAATAATTATTCATCAACAGATTTGTGTTTATGAATAAATATATATTATATTATATTATTATATTTATCTATAAATGTTTATATTATTATATGTTTGTGTATACATATAAAGTAGAATATAAAATGAATTGGGGTTTTAGGTAGGTATAAAAATATAAATTTTGGTATAAAAAAATATTCCGAGGTTTTCGTTATTCCTCAAATTTGCGACCCAGGTAAATTTTTGAATACACCACTGAATAAAGTGTTATTTAACAACTACTTTAAAATATATTTTTTATGGTTTTGTTTGTTTTGTATAGACATGCGTTTTTGATTACACAACAATAAACAATAGTAGGTACTCGCACAGAATGATGTATTTTATAAATTACTTTTAATATATATTTAAACATTTTTCAAAATTATATATACCTATTACATTTTCATTTATCTAAAAAGTATCTTTAAAATAATTGTTACGTGTACAACGTGTTCTTTCTTTTCGTGTTTTAAAATCAAGTAGAGCAAGTGAATATTATTCCTAAACCTTATCTAAATCATCATAAAACTCTTATAAATAAACAATTTGATGTTGGTTTAATATTAACGCTACAATATATTTAACATATTTTATACCTACGTAGACATTTTTAAAAACAAAAAATATATGTATATTGTTTATATTTAAATATAAAGTTTAAAATATAAGTTTCAGTTTCTGAAAAGTTATATAAAATTTAAAAAAAATGTAAGAAATGAAAAAATTATTATTATTATTATTATTTTTTGAAAAAAAGTTTAGTTTTAGGTACCTATGTAATATAAAATTGAATTTTTTTAAAAACATTTCTAAACATAAAAATTGACTGACAAAATAAGTGTAAAAAAAACACACGTGCGCTATATCAATTTATATGCCTACCTACATATACGTAGGTAATAAACACGTATTATTGTAATATATCAATATATATGGAAATGTGCGGACGACGACGATTTCGCCGCACAATAATGGTTTACATGTTTCACACATTTCATTTTACCGGTCATTTAGTCATAAAGTTAAACATAATATAAAAACATACACATAAGTATAAAATAAATAAAATAATCAGTACTTATATATAATATATTATACACGAAAGCGGGGTAAATATCTTAATAAAACATCAAAGATAACGTATAAATATAAACATGTATAAAAATGTTACTTATTTTAAGTGTATAAAAGGTTAATAATTAAAAAAAAAAAAAAAAAAAGGAAAAAAACTAAACCCTTTGCTCGGCCAAAGCGCTTTTTGAAAACAAAATAATATTTATTCGAACAAAGAGCTGCAGACGTTATTATAATATAATATCATTATAATATAATATATGATATATATATAGTATTTTATTAAACCAAAATATAATAATATACCTAATATATTATCGTATATTAATAATAAAACAAATAATTATTATTGTATACGATAAAAATTAAAATAAATGTATTAATTATTGTTAAAATAAAAAAAAAAAAAACGACGAATATGCGTTAAAATTACGTCATTATCTTAAGTCTAAAAAACGTGTATGCCGTATGCGTGTAATTAACTACCTACATCGGTTGTAGTGATTTTTTTTTTTTTTTGGGGGGGTGTAAAAACATAATTATTTTTAAGATAATTTTATCTGTGTATGGGATACCTATCCATAATATAATAATATTTTATATTATGGATAAAATAGTTTGAAAAAATACTACGTTTTGCCCTACCAAAAAATCCTTTAAAAAATATTTTATTACGGGCACGGGGGTCCTGCAAAATAATGGGGGTAAATTCGGCCTACTGCAGCGGGAACCTGCCGGGGCACCAGGCGGTGAAATTCTCCGGCGCGCGAGTACAATGACCGTCGCGCGAGCGTTCGATATAATATACGACGGCGATATGCGCACGTGTGGGTCGGTCGACGACGGTCGTGCAGGATATTCGGCGCACGCGATATGCGTGGGCGGCAGCGGTGGCGGTCTCGTTTACATATTATTATAAATATTCAAACTATAAATTAACCTAATCAAATAGAAAATATTAAACGGTAAAATTAAATAGAAAAAAGCGGAAAATTCGAAAAAAAAAAAATAATAATAATAAAAAATAGCCCAATAATGGGTATAACCGCATGGCGACAACGGTCGCGCGCCCGACACCGATACAAGGGAAAAATCGTTCAATTTTCCGATTAATAATCCTATGTCGTATTCGATCGGAATGGTGGGAGGCTTATCCGACAACGTTGTTGTTGTTGTTGTTTATTATTATATTAGTATTAATATATTATATATGGTTACGGATTAATAATATTATAATTATTATTATTACACACGATGACCTAAAATCACCGGGAGACATGTCGAACGATTATAAAAAAAATATCTACAACTATACGTCTACCTATATAATATATACCTATTTAATATTCGAAAATGTTTTTTTTTTTTTTTCCAGATATTTATTACGATATAAGTACACCTAATAAATAATAATAATAATATTAATATGTTATACTTACAGGGCAGCTGTATTATTTCAAAATATATTTGTACGCGGAGACGACGACTGTCGGCGGCGTCAGCGGCGGCGGGCGCGGTCTCGCTGTCGGGAGTACACCACGACGATTGCGCGCGTGCGAAAAGGCCCAAAATCGGACGACTACTACCACGGCGGCGGCGGCGGTACGAGTGTACGACGGCGGCGTGCGGCGGTTACGGCCCGCGGCTATGCGATCGTTATATTCGTCATCGCGTATACGCCGTTCGCATCGTACGCCGCCGCCGCCGCGGCCGGTGCAAAGCGCTGCTACCGCGTACATTGTCGCGCTCCGCCGCCGCCGCCGCCGCCGTCGTCGTCGCCGGTCAACCGCCGCGCGCTTCCCGCAGCACACGATATACCACACCAACCCCCCCCCAACCCCCGCCAAAGTGGTGTGTGCGACCCCCGGGGACTGCGGACACTCTCGGACGAAAAACCCTCGCAGGCGGCACTCGCAGCCCGTCGACGGCGGCGCGCCAGCGATTGACCCGTTCGGCCCCTCGCCGATTTAATTATTGCCGTTATACCTCACATGTCGTCACAGATTAATTGATATTAACGTGATTGGATTCATAATCGGCGGGGCCCGCCGACGACGCGACTCTCGTCTCGATTATAGAATTAAAATTAGGCGCGCGCGTTTATTATGATACATGTGCGTGTACGCCGTCATCTCGGCTACAAATTGTTCAGACGGGTTAATTATTGTTTCTCCGAGACGCTATGTGTAATTATTATTCATGTGATTTAAGGGTCAAAAGACCGAACGACCGTGTCGGGTCAACGAGTAAATTGAAGATAATGGGTCGTCTTGTGTCAAAAATCCTTTTAAAAATATTTTTGTAAAAAAAAAAAAAAAAAACACTAATATGGGGGAACACGGGGCAAAATGGGGATATCGTAATATCTATTCATTTAATGTATACAACTGATAGTATTACCTATTAGATTTATTGTTTCCTTGATCTTCTGAGATTGTGTGATAAAAGTTTTGGATCAAAATATCGATTATGTTGTGAATAATCAATAAAAAGAAAAACCGAGAATGTATCTGTTTTTTTTTATAAAGAGTAGGTTCTAAATATTGTATTATCAAAGTTCTTGATTTCAAAGAAAGTATTTTATTAGAATCAAATCAAAGTATCCAGGTAAGTTCGTTGATCGGATTCAATTGGCGTCCCCGCTCTTTGCCTCATATAAAGGAATCTATTTTTTTTCATTTAAATGATGCGTTTTCAGAATGGTAAGGCATTATCAACAAAAGTCAAAGTTTGAACTAAATATTTTAGTTAAATTACATATTTAACTATATTTATATTTTTAAAAATATTGTTTTGTTGTAAATTAATTAAAATTTATAGAATGTGAATGTATTTTATTTTTTGTCCCCATTTTGTCCCATAGGTACGTGGAGCTAAGTGGGGTAAACTGTACTTTTTTTAATATATTCTTGAACTTCAAAAAAAAAATTTTTAATTTCATAAGGAATAATAAATCAATTACCATAACCTATAAATTGCGTAAACTTGGAAGAAGTTTGGAAGAAAAATATTTAATTTTAAGTGTATTACAGTCCTTCACACGTTAGCGTCCCTACTTTGTCCTATGGTCCTCTAATACGGACACCTAAATATTTTTTTTTAACTTTCAAACAATTTCGAAATTTTCAGATGTATATATAGATTGAAAAGTATATTAAGTATACGTATATATATATATATATGTATATGTGTGTGTGTGTTTTATACGGGTTTTGTAATGTTTTTTTTTTTTTTTTATACATGTTTATTCACAAATATAGTGTATACCTAACGGGTAGAAAATTTGAAGACGGAGATTTTTCATAGAAAATCGTATAATGATCTAATTATTCTATTATTTATTTATTGATTTTAATGTCAAAGTAGATATGGCATATTGAGTCCTCACGTATTTTCTTAGTTATGGACGAAATAAGTAACAATAAGGATGTGTATAGGTAATAGGTACAGACAGGCAGTTGACATAGAAAGTGATAGAAAGTGAACGGTAGATTTTAAGAGCATTCAATGCTTTTGAAGAAAAAAAACATGGAGCGAATAGGAAAGACAAGTAATGAAGTTGAGTGGGGGGATGATGTGCATGGGTGAGGTTGAGAGGTTCAAGTATTTAGGATCTGTTTTACACGAGGGTGGTGGTTTCGAGGAAGTACGAAATTAAGTGTAGATGGAAAAAGTTGAGAGGAGAGTCAGGTATTTTGTGTGACAAAAGGATCTAAATTAGGTTAAAAGCAGGGTTGGGAATTTACATTTACATGTATAAAATATTTTATACGTAATACGTATAATACGTCATAAATGCAAGGATGGGCAAGTTAACGATATGTTTTAACTCGTTAAGTTAAGTTAATTGAAAATAATATAAGTCAAGTTAAGTTAAAAGTTACTCGTATATTTTTTTTTTATTAACTTTTAAAGTTAAAAGTTAAGTTTGAAAAAAAAGTAACTTAACTTAGTTAAAAGTTAAAATGTCCTAATTAGGAAAAAAAGTCGATATACCTATTATATCGTAAAAAGGTAAAAAAGGATGGTTATGCTTTACGATCAAAAAAACTACTGGGAACTTCTTCTGCCAGAAAAAGGGTATACATGTAAAAATTTAAATACAACACGTCATTTTAAAACCCACGCATAAATAAGAAATCAGAAAATAACTTCTAACTGCCAAGATACCTACATTATTGTTTGATTCACACTAAGGTAGTATAAAATAATCAGTACCTATCACTTCAATATATTTTCTATACTGGATAGACATAAATACCAGCCTCCATGTAGTTAGACCGGGCTCAGCCCAATATTCGTGAACGGCCAACGTCGCGGTGTGTGCGTGAGTGGTACATCGATTCTTAACGATTACGTATATGCTATTGTAGGTACCTACTAAAATTACGTATAGGTACCAAAAAGTAAAATCCTCATTCAAAAATTTGCATTGTTCTTCGGGCAAATTTAATTTAATTTAGATACTTTCGTATAAAGCTAACTTGAAGTTAATACGTTAATTTTAACAAAAAAAGTAATTTATTAAGTTATAAGTTAATCTGAAAAAAAAAGTAACGCGTTAAGTAACTTAATTAAAATTAACTTAACTTTTTAACTTAATTTTAACTTTTAACTCGTTAATGCCCAGCCTTGCATAAATGAATACACCGTATAAAACCTGAATTTAATCGATTATCTTTTAAAATACACAATCAATTTTTCTTATCCGTGGTTATACTGATTAGTGATTATATACTTTTCTCGTTTTTTTTTTTTTTTTTTTTTTTCATAGAGTTATATTACTTTATGATTTTTTCACAGATATATATTATATTAAACAATAATAGTTAATATTTAATATATATATATATCTGTGGGTTTTTTACAGTATTATCATTTGAGTATTTGACAATTACTGATATTAAATGGCGGTTTTGGTTGTTTCAACTTTCAAACATAGTTTTTGAATTTTGTAATTTGTTTTGTTGTATTGTGCATAGAACTTTTTGTAAAATATCTGAAGGTAGGCCTCGCTATGATGTGCGGAAACATGGATTTGAACGTGTCAAAAACAAAGTCGCTGCAGACAAATTTATTTGAAAAAAGATGTATATACGTATAAAACTAAACAAAATAAGAGGTGAGTATATAAAAAGTAAAGTATATGAGTGGCTTGAACGAGGGCGTGGGCATGGGCGTCGTTTGTGGGGGGAAGCAAGGTGTTAAGTTAAAAGTGTTAATAATTGGACTTTCATTAATAATCCAATACGCCGTCATAATTATCTTATATATTATGTGTGATATAATATGATATGAATATTATTTATAAAATATTTATAAAAATATATTATATTACTTTTTAATAACATGTTTATATATAAGTACACTTTTTAAAAAAAGAAAAAATGGCCCAATGAAATATTGGCCTAAAATACTGCCTACAAAATTCGCACACCCGGATAAAAAAAACTGAAATAGTGGACAAAATAATAGTGAATATAGATATGGTACTATGTCTTAGGAAAATGTTAAGGAAGACAAAAAAAAAAGGTAGTAGATAAGTAAAGGGAATGTATGTTCAAGAAAAAAGAAGAAGAGAAAGGCAGAAAATGAAGTGGAAGAGTTATAGAGTGGTATGAGGTGGACGGGGGTAATTGATATGGCAGATTGAGTTAAGTGGAAGTTCGGGAGTAGGGTGACCTATATTCGGGAGAGGAGGCAAAGGAAAAGATGAAGAATGGATAGAAGTGAAGACAGAACTTTTTGATAGAAAATCGAATGTTGATCTAACTGGTAGTGTCATTATAGAGAGCCAGAAAGGCCATTTTCGACATTAATAATAGAAAATGTCTGAAAATAATATCGATTATTTTTAAATGTTTTATAATTTAGAAAATAATAATATGCTAATTGAATTTATATCAAAAATCAAAATCTGTAACACATATTATTGACGTCATTAAATATTTTCAAACTTTTTACTATTTGGGGACTATTTATAGACATTTTGACATTTAATTTCCTCTGGAATAAAACTAGTAATTTTATAGGATATATAACTGCAAATTTAATACTATTATATACCTTAATCGTGTATATAATATAATATAATATATATGTCAGGTACTGTATAATATTAAATAAATAAAATCATAAAAATTGATTATCACTATTTTTTCTATGGATAATGTTTTTAATAGTTTTATGAAATTTGAAGCCCAAATGCCATTAGATAATCATTAATATTACCTATATTGTAATTTATTGACAATATTCATATTATATTCTATGAATAAGTACCGTAAAAACTATATCGAATTTTAAAAATCGATCATAAGTATTGTAAATTAAAACATTAATTATAAATTATCTATATGAAATTAATACTTAATAAAAATATAAAAAAAAAAAAATTAAATTTATTGCTGGTTTAAATTTCTATATCGCTATATTCCTAATCAATATTTCAACTATATATCCTATAGCAGGTTAATATTTATATATATATATACACCAAACGGGATTCACGATATGATCTCCAGGGACCTTAAGCCTATATAGATTCAACTTATCAACCCAAACTCGCGTCGACAACTATATTTTATATACATCGTACTAATGAAATTTAAAAACTTATATTATTTTTAATCTCCCTTAAAATGTATCACACTTACTCGCGAGAATTAAAAAATATTTTTTTAACGTGCTTTTTTATTTTAAATGTATTTTTATAATTACTTAAAACAATATTTTTTAATAAATACATTGAACACTTGGTAAATCTATATATATTATAACAATAAAACGATAAATGCCTATAATTTTTATATATTTGAAGTGTATTTTATATTTATAACTCAAATTAATTGTTTTTATCTTGGGATACACCTAGGGTCCTTAACCTCAATTAAAATTTAAACTACATACAATACCTACCTAAAAATAAGGCCCAAAGACATTTAAAAATAAGTTTAGGTATATATATGATATTATATAAATACAATTAAATTTGTTTTTATTATACAAATTCAAAAAAATTATCATCCTTCCCACATTTATAAACTTGTCATTGTACATTTCAGTACAAAAAATATACCTACGTGCTATATTTGTGAAAACTGAATTTCAATATTGGGGAAGCAGCAGCTACAATTGGTTCAAATATAGATCGCTTGATCGAATGTTATAGAGTTCCATATAGTATTATATTTAAATCATCGAATTCAAAATTTAAATTACTATTCTGTAGTACGGATGATATTTTGGTTTTCAAATTACAAGTACTTACAAAAAAAATATTGTTATTCGAGTATAAAATACAAAATTTAAGCAAATTTAGATTAGGTAGTAACTACTATAGGTATTATAATAGCGCATTCAATAGTTAGAATTTGATTAGTCAACATTTCTATAACAAACTAATGTGTTTTAAATTTTACCAATTTCTACAATTTGTTGACTTTTTTACACTTTTTAACTTGTTATTAACTGCGAAGTTATCTCTCCAAGTTCCTACTATTTTTGTTAAATGTCTAATCTATATTATATATAGGTTGTGATTTGTAGCGCTTGAAAAAGTGATTACCGATTAATGACAATCGTGATTAAATGCATAAAAAAATACTTCATTGTAAAATCAATACAGTTCTCGCTCGGTCAAAATCTAAAAAATGTCATTGACATTGTTCGACATATTTATGTTAAAAATTGTGTTGTTAAACGTTGAAACAAGGAATAATAGTTTTAAAATGTTTCAAACTGCTATTTAGATACCTATACCTAATCGTTAAATTGATTTTTTTTTATTTTACCACATGAAACCAGTTATGTATGGTTTTGTTATTATGGCTATGTAACTATCTATAATCATATATGTGTCGATAAAACGAATGGTCGGCAAATCAAGTGTTCGCATACCAGGCCTAAACCAGAAATATATAAGAACATATTATATACTAATTACTTAAGTCCTATCTATGCAAGGTAAATAATACATATTTTTTTTATAAATTTCATTCTAGTTTTCAGATGAAAATAAGTACAACATTTATGAGTAGGCAGTTAGAAATATTAAAACAATACGACTTATTGAAATACTGCAATAGCTATATATATAAATAGATAACTCGAAATCAAAAATGTACTCGTGTAGATATCGGATAGAATAAGTAATATTCTAGATAAAAAAAAAGACCCTGTCCTTTCCCTATGAAATTTCATATTGTGAAACATTTCCCATTATGCTGCTAAAAGTTTCCAAATTAAAATGTGTCCTCAGTGAATCACATTATCTTAATGTCCCAGGAATTAATATCAGAGTTCTGATAAAATTGTCTATTTACCGGGGTTCATTTGATCCATCACTTCACTATTTTTTTTGATGTTTTGAGTAAAGTATAGTAGGTACCGTATATTTTTAGGTTTGAAAGCAAATCATTATATTCAAAAAAACGGTTCTGACTGAAGTTTGATTTATACACAAATAGTTGTGTAAGTATTAAATAATATACTGTATTTAATAATTATATAATGATTAAACAATGCTTTATTATATAATTGCAATAACCTGTATACTATAAATTTAGAAGTACGAAAAAAATATTTTGTTTATAAAGTCTACTGAAGATTCTGAACTATGACAAAGTAAGGAAAATTGATGATTTGATCGACAAATCGAAATATTGCCGTTGTGGTTTGGTGACCGTCATATAATATACGGACTTCGACATCAAATAAACTGCTGAACAGATTATGGATTGAATATAATATATTGAGTTAAACAGAAGTATGAAACGTTATTCAAATGTTCGATTTTGAATTGCATCAATTATTTGTTCTATTGAGGACAATACAAAATAATCCAATGAAACAACAAGTATTTTTTATTTTGTTTTTATTTTTTTGAAAATCATGACTAGATTTTAATAAGTATTATTATTATTATTATTTTTTTTTTTTTTGTCACATTTCAGTGTATCTATAATAAGAATTAAATCATAAAAATTACGCCGTTAACAGCAGTAACCATAACATAATATTAGTTATAAATTGGTTATGTTTGTTTCATTTTAAACACGTTCAATGTCCTTATTTTGAAATAATATTATTTCCGATAAATATCTACTACATACGTAATATATAATATAAAAGTCAGTACGGTTGCGATAATCTGAACTCTCCGAGTATTTGAAACCTAGCTAGGTAATCTATAATATACTTACATTATAGGTACAAGGTAAGCCCGGTAAGGGTATCGTCGTTAAAAAAATAAACATACTTTTTTGCTGTCGTGATAGATATAATTTTTAGTCGTATACCTATCTATAATAAATCGGCACTTGAGAATGAAAAGGTTCCAAATCAATTTTTTTGAAAAATCTCTTTTTTACATAAAACGAGTTTCATATTTTGTTTATATTTTTTATATGATCATAGAATTTCTATAATCCGATAATTATTGATAAAGATACAGAATATATTCAAGTTCTAACTCAAAACAAGATGAATAGTCCTTTTTAACTTTAAAACACTCTCCTCAACAATTCGGTATTTTGATATAGAACCTTTTCATTCTCAGGTGACGATATGTAGGTTAATGCGCGATATCACTTATCAGTTATCCGGTATTCTTTACAGTATAATACATAAATGCCTATCATGAACATTTATTTATGTAGTGATTAACTATAATTAAATATGTAATTTTTAATATTGTTTTTTTTTTTGGAAACATTTCGTAAGATAATAAAGTTAAACAGATATTAAAAAAAAATCGGAAGCTTAAAACGTTGCAACTGATTTCACTATAACGATATATTACAAAAAAAGATGCTTCGAAATTTATTACTCTTTCTGCATTTAGTAATAAGTGTTTGAACTCTAAATTTAATGTAATTTTTAGATTTTCCCAGTTATTGTCTGATGCGGTAAAGAAAAACAATCGAAAATCAACAAACCGTTGTCTAAAACTGAGTGCCCATTTGTTTGACGAAATCAATTTTTGTTGGAATTAAGTTGGAAAATAATAATTTCAGAGACCTGAAATGTACGCGTTAATTAATATTAATATTGTAATTTACTAGATTAAATTTGATTTCTGCGTCCACGATTTTGGTGTAACAAAATTTAAAATTGACAATTTCAGTACTATATCGTACTCTAATATTATAAATTAAAAATCTTATTTGTTCCTAATACTGTTCTATACTGTTTATCTGTTTGTATTATCATAGGTATAGCAGAAACTTGTGTAATGGATAATGGTATAATAAAATGGTATCTATTTTAATAGGTACGTTTTTCATTCATTAATTATTTATAGGTAGGTACGGTCTAATCTATGTGTACGCGACAGGGCTCAAAAGTTTATCGTTAAAAAAAAAAAAAAAAAATGAAAATATGAACTGAAACTCGTCAATAATAATCGATGGTTTTAGGTCATATATTAATTTTTTTAAGGATTAAAAAACCAAAAAAAAAATGTACGACATTAAAATCCAAAGTCCACGTATACTATGAATATGGTGTGTATGTTGTATATATAATACTATGTATATATTATAATATGCATCAGTAATTATATACGTGTGTGTGTGTGTGTGTGTGTGTATTATAATGTATACATTATACACACAGACGTCACAATTACACAATGCAAATGAGTCATTTTCGACGACTGCGACCAGCAGTAATGTCACTGTTGTACACACGTCATGTATGTATTATATATACCGTCCCCTCGCCGTCTAACAATTCGCTCAGCAAGCACGGGACCGCTGTTGCCATTATAATGCAATTGCGAACGAGTACACAAGTATAAGCACTCCGATTAAAATCATTATTTGCCGAGTGTTCCATACGTGTACCAAATACCTAACGTGATTCACAATCCGGTAGTGGGACTGGGAGACACGGAAGGACATTCTACATTTTTAGAGGGTAAGGTGATATTTTTTTCCATACATTATACGAGATCCGGAGAACCCGTTTTTAATTATAACGTATTTCCGGCAAAAAACATGAATAATAATTACGATAATAATCGTGATGTCGCGCACGGAGAAAAATCGTAGATTTTATTGTTCGCGACCGTGCGGCGTAATACAAGAATACGTATGTTTTAAAGTAACCGCCATTTGAATAATATTGTAAAATCGCGAACGACATTGTGAAAATAAGACGTGTAGATTATACATTATACGCCAATATAATCCTATGTATTTTATTCGCCTTGTAAACGATATATTTAAAATTTAATCTGAACACGGCGAGGAAATTTTAATTCGAGGAGACAAAAGTGGTTATTATTATATAATATTGTAATGGTTGTTAAAACAAATAGGATACCTAGACATTTATCACGTGCAGTACAAATACACTGAGCCGAATATCTTTGGTAAAATTAACAATATGCAATAATCAAATTTTAACAAACGAATACTTGTTGAAATAATACAATTTTTATTATTTTAATGTATATATTGTTAAATTAATAAAATATGTGTTTACAATAACAAATTCATTTTGTAAATTTCACAAAATATAAAAGTTATAATTCAATAAAAAATATTTTGTAAAATTAATACAGATTTTATTATTATAATAAAATACGTTATTAAATTGAAAAAATATTCTATTTAAATGGACTATTTTGATTAACAAACGGGCGTTTGTTCTACGAAGAATGAGAAAAAAACAAACACAAAATATTTATAATTGAATTAACAAAATATTTGTTAATTCAAATAAATTTGTATTCAATTAGACAATTTTACCCAAGACATTGATAAAAGATATTGTTAAATCAATAATCCTTTTTGTTATTTAACTGTTAACATAAAAAATATTTTATTTCTAAATCAACAAACCTTTTATTGGAGGTATATTAACAACCATATTATTAAATTAATCTATATTTTTATTAAAATCACAAATATATTTGGTTCAGTGTAAAATATCAGCCAAATTACCCGGCTTTGCCCGTAAATGAGTAATTGGGGTTAGGCGTTCAATGAAAATCGAAACCCATATCCTCACTTTCATTCCCATTACAGGTTAAATATCAAAAATGTCTTTTTTTAGTGGACGTCTAATGTCATTAAAGAAATATTCTCTGAAAATTTCAGATTTCTACAATCAATAATAGTTTGGGCTGGGCGTCGATGATTTTCATATGTATACATTTTATGGTCAAAACATCTCTGTGATTAAGTACCTGTGATTAGTATTTATGAATGATTAGATATAGTAAAATCGCTAACCCGTGCATATGATATTCCGGGGTAGCTGGTTGGATTCGGGGTGACTACATTTCTAGAATCCGCCGACATGGGGAGAAACCGTTTTCGTACCATACTCAAAGCGGAGTGGTTTGACAAAACCGTTCTGTCGTTTTATTCTCTTTTTCTTTTTATAATTCAATTTTGTGGTTAAATATTTTCACAATGATTTTGTGAAATCTTGTTACAGCATGAAATCGATCATATTGTCCCAATGCTGTATTTCTCTGCCATTTATTGTCAAAATGTTTTGGAAATATTACTAACGTAGAACTATAAATCAAATATTATTTACATATTTAAGCCATTTTTATATTTTTCACACAATATTATATAAAAACATGTTTGAAATACCTAATTTCTATAAAATAAAATTATATTTTAATCACCAATATATTTCATGTTTAATATTAAATAAGTGGGTGTGCTAAATTCTCGATTTCCAAATGTACCTATATAAAACAAAATAAATAATATCTGTTTTCTAATAGTAACAAAATTAGCATTTGTAACTATTTTCCAGTAACATAGGATGGACGGACACAACGGGCCACGGGGATATTAGGTGTCTAAACTTATCTTTTAGAAACCTAAAACTGCAAAAAAAAAAAAAAAATGCATTTTCAATAAAATAAAACTTATATTATAGAGGATCAGTGGTCAACACCATTATATTGGTATCTTAAGTTATAAAAAGTAACCGCTAAAACAAAACGGTTTGAAATTCATTTGGTAAAATGTATACTTCGACATACTAACAACTACTATTATTTTCGATATTGGCTTATTTTGAACTTATCCACAAATATATTATATAATTATAATAAAATGTAGGCGTTATTCGTTATTGTATAGGTGTTACTATTGCATGATCTCATATTATTACATCATAATGGCGGAGGACGAACAAAAATCGTGCAACGAATTCATATTCGGTTTTGACTCTTTTTACATTTTTTTCTCCCACGATCGCGTCATAAAAAATGTACCAAAATATGATAAAATATGGGATAAGAACAAATTGTATTTATTTTAGTCCCATTATTTGTTTAATTTATTGTTTATTGAAAAAAAATATGGATTCAAAAATAAAATATGCATTTCATAATATATGATATTACTATTATAGATAAATATAATTTTTTTTTCTTAGTTTCTCCAAACAAAATTAGATTTATCTTTAGGGACTAAAGTTGGTTGGCTAGTTATATAAAACGCTGTGATTTTAACACTGGTAAACTGTAAGAATTATACCGTATAAAAAAATATCAATATGATTTTAATATGCACTAAAAATATATGAAATAAACAGTTAATAAAATAGAAATGTGTATTTTAAATTAATGACTTAGGTCAGTTTAAAAGTTATAAACATGCGAGAAAATAGATAAAGGTGTTAATCAGCTAATTTTTATGAAACATATGTGGGCCACAGAATTTAGGTATGTAAATCATTAAATATTATTTCCTGCAGATAAAAATTACAGACGGTTTTTCAACCATGCAAAATAAATAAGTTTTATCTAATACTTATAAATTATAATTATAGCTGTAGCCTGTAGGTGTTCAAGTTGACTGAAATTTGTTGTCAAAATAAAAAATATATGGCCTAAAACATTACAAATATGACTGTATTTTTTGTATATTTTAAAATGCATAAAATATATGAAACAATATGCAAAATTAAAAATTACCAATGTTATATTGTCTGAAATTAAAATTAGGTATATATGGATACTTATTTCAGTCTGAAACGTTATTTATGCTAACAAAATTGCATTTCTAAAAAAATAAAAATAAATTAATTTCTATATAATATATTATTAAAGTTTCTTATTAATTATAATATGAATACACAATGATTCACCACGAAGTAAATAATAATAGACATTTATAATATATTTATATACATTCCTCGTATTTTACTCAAAACGCATTTTGACTACAATATTTGCACACTGTATTTACTATGGTGGCATCAGAAATGTTTTGAAAGTTATATCGCAAAAAAGGCAAATTTAAGAGCCACTCACTTATCAATAATTGTTATCTAATCGCTAAAAAAAAAAAAAAAATATGGAGTATATATATTATGTTTCATTGGGGGGCCCTGCTGCAGCATATGACTTATTGTTTAGCCTACAGAGCTATTGTTGTAACAGAACAATGGTGCCAAATTGTACCTAATTATTTTATTCAAGTTGCACTGGACTTAAAAAAAAAAAATTATGTTAAAATAATAATTTATTGTTGCACTATTGGATCTGAAAAAAAGAGGTTGGCTATGATTATTCATGGAATATAATTACAATTATTTGTTTAAGTACAACACCATTCAAATTTTTAACCTATCTTAATTTGCATTTATTATTTTTACTATTGCTGGCATACAACTAAATCTCAGCTACCTTTATTTTGATTAGTTTTTTAATAATACAATTTGTAAGTCACTCACGTCATGTTGAACAAAGATATGGCTACAGATATAGTGTATACTACAATAATAATTAGTAAATACTGTGTACAACTAATGAATGTATACACCGGTACATGTTAGATACGGATACGGATATTACAAGGAATTATCGCGAAAAATATCAAATTGAAACTTTAAAACAGAAATGCTATGTATCATTTTGACGTGTTCCGTCCATCAACTATTTCATGAAAGATAGTATAGACAAGGAATGTATTTTATCACGTTCAGAGAATCATTTTAACACAACATATAGTCATCTCTTTAGTAATCTCTGTCATTTAGTTATAACAGTTCCATTTTGTTCGACCTATAAAAATATATATTATACTTTCAGTGGATTTTTAAAATACATTGTGATTAGGTATACCTAGTAAAATATTGCAAAAAAAAAAAAGTCCAACATTTTGGTATATTTCAAAACTGTTACCTATATAGGAAAAATCAAAAAGACAATAATGGGATGTAATGGAAACATTATCCATTATAATTTTTGTTTACCTATATGTATATTTCGAATAAATCCTGGCTCGGTGATATATAGAACGCCATCCCTAACCAGCCATGTGAGGAGACGACGGATATATTATTATACGCCCGTAACACAATTTGTGTATCGTTTATACTTGTTTACAATATAGGTATATATTTGTTTCCGTGGTGAGTCTTTTAAATCTATTTTCACGCTTTGCAGTGTGTTTTTATATATATAGGCTGGAGAGAATTAAGGATCACTTATATACTCGTTAAACATTCTATAGTTTTATACGTCGTATTTTGACATATCCTGGCTCACTTCACCTGACGGATATTTCACTAAAAATGATTTAAAATTTAATTAGGTATAAAAAAAAAAAACAACATCAAAATGTCATAATTTGTACTTGAATTATTGTAAGAGTACTTGCACTGAAAGTTGAAACAATTAAAAAAATGCACTTTTATGCTAGAAAAAACTATCAAAATCGATACGTCAATTTGAACCGCGGTTTGGGCCCCAGCTATATATAGTTATAATAAATAAACAAGGCAACGCGGAGGACGGACATTTTCCTTTCCTCAATCTATACCAACCTGAATCGTTTAAAATTATCAGTATGAAGTGCAAATAAAGAAAAAATAAATATTCTATACCAATGAACCGTTATTATTTTTGCAGTTCTATTTTTTATAATATTATTATTATTATTATTATTATTTGTTTTATTATTTTATTACAACCTTCTATTTATTTCCAATTACGTTAATTAGTTTCAAATGTTTATTTAATTTATACCTACTCATTATCTATATACCTATCATCTATACTCTACAGTAGATATAAAATGTCGGTTTTGCCATTATATTTTTTACTTTCCGATATAGTGATCAGTGACTTGTGTACAAAATTCAAGTTATTTTAAAATAATTAAAAAACTATTAAAATAATGCGTTGAAAAATAATAAATGGAAATGTTCATAACAGATATTATTATAAACGTAGTTTATTTAAAAAGTCAAGGATATCTTTGAAATAACCCATTATTATAAATACTATGTGTAGACAAAAATGGTTAGTGGGATGTTAAATGATTTGTTCAAGTTCGATATAGAAATAAAAATATTTCAATATATCACACTACCATCTACAGCAATGCTCCATAACTAAATATACAAATGGTATAGTAATGTCACGAGTATACTTTTTCCAAGTTTGGTGTACAAAAAATATAACATCATGCTAAATTTTGTTTAAATAATATCATGTCAGGATTCAGATCAGCTGCAAATGCTATAATAATATTATACTTTGGTGTACCTAACATAAAACCTCTTTAATATTAGTATATAATTATCCTATAGTTATAATAAATAATATAATACCCGATTATATTTCATGTCTAAAAAATATAAAAAAGTTGTACATTTTTTTTTCAAAATTTTTACCATCTTGGCCGAGTCAAAAAAGAAAACGATAGAATTTCTTCGTTATTTATGACTTTAAGAGTTAAATACGTGAAACTTATATAAAATAGTGTATGACAAAATTAAAAAAAAAAAAAAAACCTTAAATATTATTAATAAACGTTATGTTTCATTTATATAATATAAGTTAAAAGAGAAACAAGTTTCACGCTTTGTCGCTTTTTTATATTAAATTTTACGACTTTTTTGACACAGTATAACACGATAATAATATTATTACTCTATACAAGATTTGGTTAGTTAGCCAATTTTTTTCGAGATTTTTCTAGAATAATATACAACCAAGTGCTCCTTAGTGCTTTCACATCAGGATATGAAAATGGTGAAGGATGTCAAAATATTAGAACAGTTTTATGGTTTGCGGTTATAACTAAAGGATTATCCTTTTATTGTTTCATGTCCTGTTATCCTGACAATTTCAGTACTGTTTACAAGCCGATTCCAAGTATATGAATAGCCTATATTTATATTTCATCCAGTTTCTACATTAAAAGGTTTTCAATGAAAAGCTCATATTAAAATTCTTATTTGTATTAACATTAAAACATCTTAGATGTACAAATAGATCTATAAAAAAAAAAAAACCAAATATTAATGTAAAATGTAATGTGTTCATTTTTCAAGTTTTATAGTTATTTAAAAATGTGATTTTTAACAACTCATAAAAAGTGTTTAAATACACATATCGAAAAACGCTTATATAAGATACTAATATAGATTAAATATATATATGTAGGTTATACTAGAAAAATTAAAATATAAAATTGAAAAATATTTATTAAATACATTTTAAAAATCATTTAAGTGTTTAAAATATATAAATAATATAAAATAATTATCAATGAATAATATTAATCTCAATGAAGCTGACAAATATAATATACATAAGTGTAACTTGTAAGTACATAATAATTAGTACCTAAGCAATATAATAAAATTTTGAAAAATTTAAAAAAATCTGCGTAATTAAAACATTAGGAAATAATAATTTTACATCAAAGTCTTTTAATCTTTTTAAGCGAATTTAGCAGCCAACGTCATTTTATAACTTTCCTATAACATTTTTGAATATTTGAAAAGTATATGGGATATTTTTTAACGAATTATAACTTCCAATTAAATGTATAAATATCCAAATTATGTAAAAACGCCGATAACATCATGCAAATGGCTCAACAATTTTTAATAGGTACTTACTTGAAAAATATAATGTTTAATATTGTGTTCGTGTGTTTAGATTTGTTAGACACAGTAGGAAAGATCTTTGGGTGCATAATTTAATTTATATGCATTTTTGAAAATGTGATGTTAACGGTTAATATTAAAAAATTTTAAAATCAAAAAACGTTTTAAAAAGCCACAAGACTATTTGCGCAACAAACTTGAATGCACATTATAGGTTTTTTCGAAGTGTTAAAAAAAAATCGAGTCATCGTCGTGAAATTATCGGTACTTTTAGAAAATTGCTCATAAGTCATATAAATCATTAAAAAATATCAAACGATTTTCAACATTTTCTGTCAGACCATCGATTTTCAACAAATTTCCATGAATATATGTTGTAGGGAAAATATGAAAAAAATATGTTTTACGTTGAACGCTAAGTCGTTCGTGGACATGTTTTCAAGCGTTTCAACCGCGGTATATTATTGAATATAAATTATAATATTATGCGTTGGCTATTTCAGCGTAATGCTTAAGTAGGTATATATCGGTACGAGGAATAATTTATATTACAATATAATGTGTTATTTGGGTTGGGAAAAAAAATTATGAATAATTCGGTTTTGTTTTTGTTTTTTTTTTTTGTTTTTTGAATAACATGGTCACCCAATATTACGTATTAAGACGAATATACGCGTTATTTATTCTATCCTGTTATATAATATAGATAATAGATATTTGTAAAATGGATACAAATAAAAATATATTCAACTTGCGTAGATACATCTGAAAACTGTATAAATATGTATAAACACATTATGTTTATCTATAATGGCGTACATACGTATACGTGTACAGATAACATATTACATAACCGGACGGAACCCAACAAATTTTAGGTATTATATTATTATGTGTGGTTAGTAAGTAAACTCGAGTTTGTAGAGATTTCACGTTATGCGTCTGACACGTCGTCGTTTATGGGTATGATGTTATAGCCAGCCGACAATTATTATTGTTGTATATAACTACAACTGTCGAAAATAAATTTCACCATTTCGGTGTAAACTGTACCATTGCCGGACTGGCTCCAAAAAGCCCGGTCGGCAATTTTTTCCAAAATTCTCCAACCGAAATGTAATGGACCAGACACTGAAGGGTAGCGCCGCTCGGTGGTTTACTACAGTTTTTCGCCAATTATAAACACTCGTAAAACTAATTTATATGATTTCACATCAATTTCCATTGAATATCATGCGTTTATAAATCCTAATAAATGGCAGGAAAATGACATACCTTAAAATTGGAACCGGTAATGAAAATATGTTTAGTGGTCACTCGATGTACCGCCGTAATCGGTGGTGTATTTTGGGCACTTCTCCGGGGTGTATCCAAGATATTACTGAACTCACCGGACCATGTGGAGGACGAGCCAACTCTAAATTATACCGCTTACAGAGTTATTAGATTACCCGTTTTTACAAATACATTTAACTCAAAGGTGAACAACTTTGCTTTCTTTTAAATGACATAGGAACTCTAAATTAAATATTGGGTGTGATAAACAAAATTAACAAAATAATGATAAATTAAATGGTTTATTTGCAATAAATTTAAATTATTAAAATATGCTACATGTTTATATTTTTGCAAGGGATCTACACTGTAAATTTTTTTCGGTTGAAATTTACATAAAATGTGTGACAACACACAATCAACTAACTGTATTGAAAATTACAATATACTGTCATTGCATTTTACAATTCACGACTTGCAAATTTACCATCTTTGAATAGTTGAAATTTACCAAACTATAATATTAGTAAATATACTTATTAGTATTAAACTCGATTTTTTAAGTTTTTTAATTTTCTTAAATGGCAACTACTACTTATAATTTTATTAAAATAGAAAAAAATATTCACTTTCAAAACACTATAATTTTATAAAATTGTTGTATGATAATTAGTCCTTTACATTTTACACGAAATAAATTTAAAATTTGTTCATTATTCGGGGTATAAAAGTGAGGTGAGCATGCTTAAAAAAATCGTTCTGTAATAATATATAGAAACGTTTAAAATTATATGTTGAAATAATCCCTCCACCCCTCTGGATTTTTTTTCCACTTTAAGCCCTGAATTTATATATATATATAGATATAGATAATAGTTGTTTATTATAACCGTAAAAAATACAAAGTATATGAAACACTGCAATTATACGTATGGGTCGGGTTCATCTCATTGAAATGCGATTAATAACTTCCCTTTTTCTTATTTTCTTATTTCTAGAATTTCAAGTTCGTGTCGATATTTATATATAATCTATATATATATATATATATATATATATTAATACGAAAAGTCTCCCCTCTTTTTAACTCTTTAATCTGACATTGCGATATCGGTGAAAATGGCACGTGTCGTACATATATTATTGAAATATGTATTCATAATACGTACAGTATATACATATAATACATAAGTAGATGTATTCCCATACTACGCCATATAAATAACGATGTGATAAAAAAAAAAAAAAAAATTAAAATCTAAAAGCCTAAATAATAATAGCGCATCGAGGGATATGTGGGTGGATGTGTATATACGTCATGTTATATTATGCGATTGTTTGACAACTATTCGTCAAGGCTGTTTTGTGTATCTCGGTCCGTTTGGCATTGTTTAGTGAGAACTTATATACAGACACACAGTACAAAAAATAGCACACCAACTGCGGTATAATCAGTGGTATATATAGTAGAGATGCAATTCTAGTAAGGTCAAGTAAGGTAAATTTACCGTAAATTTTAACTTTTAATTATGCCTAGTATATTTTTTTATATAACTATTTTTGTAAGAATTTTTGTTGTGTATACTTTGCAACAAAAAGTTTCACTCGATTTAATAGTAGAATAAGAGAAGATGTTTAAAATGTCAGCTATACATACAGAATTATTTTATATTTATTATATTTATTTAATTATAATTATTAATAGAGCAGAATTTGAAGTAGGTACTATATAAAACCTAAAATTTTAATTATTTGAAGACATTTTAAAGGAACCCAAACCCTTATAGATCCATTCATATTATAAATTATAAATTTATGTTATAATATAACCTCTAGTCAGTAGTGAGGTCCGTATCCAGGAGGTCTATGGGGTCTATATCCCATTTCCCCCGAATTTTTTTTTCAAGTTAAAAATTAAGTCAATTCAGTTAATAGAGAATAGTTCAATATCTATTCTAACCGCAAACCAAACTCGTAGAACTCTTATTTAATCGGAATCTTAACTTCAATTATTATTTTTATTAAACCAGAACCCGAACGAAAATAACTAATAGGTACAATCTTATGAACTGTACTGTAAATATGCTGTCACTATTTATATAGCTTATAAAAAAAAAGGGAGGGTTGTGATTATAAAAATGATGCTGAATAAAATTTATGTACAAAAAAAAAAAAAAAAAAAAATGAAAATCCTTTGTCACCGGTATATTTACTCTAATAAGTATTTCGGCAAAAATTACATATTAACTTAACTTATAATACATTTCTCTTAGTAATCGTAGTAATAAATAGGCGTGCGTGCGTTCCTTCTGCGAGCTAATATTTTATTTAGGATAATAATATTGTAGATATTATTGGTCGTAAAACAGAATATTATAGTTTAATGGTATTAGATACCACGGTTTTTGTTGTTGTTGTTGGACTATTCACTAAACTTTATTTTAAATTCAAAACGAGGTTTTATGGTGATCGATAGGACATGGTTATAAAAAAAAAAATATATTTTTGTACACGCTGGTTTTGAAATTATAGTAAAAAAAAACATATTTACCATTTAAAAAATGTTTTTATAATACTACCAAATATGGTTTTATTGGAATCTAATATTTACATTGTATCTCACATTCGTACCAATTATATTATACAACAAACATCATTTTCAAACAAACAATTAATTAGAATCAAATGAAAAGATCAAAGAAGAACATTTCACTTTAAAGTTACTCCCATGTGTAGATCCCTTTTAATGTGTACATATATTATTATTATTATTATTATTATACATTAAATGTTATATTGCAAATGTATATAGTTCAGAATTTATATGGTTTTACTTTATTATACAGCTAGTGGTACTAAAATATTACTATTATACTTATATTGAAATGTTTTAGAAAATTAATAATGATTTAAAAAAATTTTTATTTTTATAATATATAGTATAATGAAATTACATCTAATACAATATTATTATATGTTAAAATAAAAAAAAAATACAACTTTTGATATAGAATTTTATCATTTTCATTCAAATCTACTCAATCTATGAAAAAGTTTTTATTTAGTCCAGACTTAAACTAAATTGCTTTTTTATTTATGTTAAAACTTTTTAAACTGGATACACCTTTTTATGTCTAAATAAACCCAAGTTAGAAACGCGTAACAATTAAAAAAGTAGGTATAAGCGCACAAAAGATACTTACACAGAATTTCTGACCGATAACTGCAGTATAATTTTTTTAATATTAAGTAACTTTTCCGGATAAAAAAAAAAAATACTGAAAATGTTTCATAAGACCTTGTATATATAAACCCATAGTTCCCTACTGTTAATTATTGACTAATTTCAGAGGTTATTATAGTAATCACTCATAGAACCCAAAGTTTCAAGTGTCTTTTTTGAGAACTTAAAAACTTATAGACTTTATATACCCAATATGGTTTTGGTAAACCCAACTTTTGTTAAAAACGTTTTTTTTTAATTGAACAATTTATGTACCTACCTACGTTTTTCGGCAAATCAAATTCACCTACGTACATATGCAAACAGTAACATATTTTGTATACAGAATATATATTAAATTAAAATTATGTTATATATAAGTTAATATATAAATAAGCATATCATTGAGAAGACAAAACAATTACAAATAAAATTTAAACTATAATCGAATGATTTGTGTTTAAAGTTTTAAACTAAAATAAACAGTTCAACTTCGTTACGTTAGGGTGGGATGACCTTTTATTTATTTTTATGCTATTCTATGCCACTAAATGTGATAAGACTACTCATAGTGAGTGAAGCAACATGATTGTCGTAACTACACCGATTTTTTAATCATTGTCACATTTAAACAAGATTAATTGGAACATTTTTGCTTAGAGTTGTCTACTCGGCTTTAAATAGCCTACCAGCAAGTATTAAAGTGGATAATATTTTAACTGAACCGAGTATTTTAAGACTAGAATGCCAATATTGAGAAGAAAATTATTTTAAAATAAAAATGCTATAAAATGTTCACAGACATACTGATTTACGATTATATAGCAATAAAAAGCTGTTCAAATATACAAGCAATTTTTGATCATTTTGTCTTAGACATACATAACAAAACTACTGGTAACGTACCAATAATTTTTTTTTATTATTATTATTAATGATTTATATATATTTAAGCTAACCACAGTAGGAAATCGGTGTACAAATCATTAGAAATCTTTGGAAATATGCCGATAATGCAGAGAAGTTTTCTTCAGTCAACATGGTATATCGACCATTTACTCAAATTACCAAATTATTGCAAGACACGTAATAGTCAATAGATACAATTTTCATAATATTATTTGATTTACTCAAAATCTACAACTTAATTATCAAATTTAGACAAATAAGATAGATACAGATTGGGCGTATAAAATTTTTAGTGAAAATTAAAGCTATGGATCAAACTAGGATGTGAAAGAATTCAAAGTGTGCATATTTTAAGTCTCGAACTATTAGAATATAAATTAATTTTGAATTTTATTTGTATTTATGAATCATAATTCGACCAAGTCAACTTCGGTAAAATTAAAATTAAAATTACTTATTATTTTTATTTTTTTTTATGAAAAGTGACTAAACATTGATAAAGTTAACTTTAGTAATACGTAGTAGATACCAAACAGTTTTTGACGAAAATATAGGTGGTTGTCGATTTAGATTTTTTATTTCTTATATCTATTACAGCCTATAGGTCGATAATTGACATGACGTAGAATGGACATAAAAAATGAGGTGAAAATCAAAATTGGATATCGAATAAAAGTATCAATTAACCATGTTAAACTAGTGGTAATATACTGAATATAAGTTTTTAAAAAAAGTTACGTAAATACATAGGTAAAAAAGTCATCTAGATCCAGATGGTTGAAGTTACTCCTAATCAACTACTTCTACCCCAAAACGTGTATACGTATTAAAATGTGTATAAATACATAATTATGGGTAAGTTGTAATATTAAAATAATGCAAACATATTAAGATATAAAAATATTTGATGTTATCAATAAGAATGTTAAATGGTCGTATTCTAGAAATTACACCGCCAATTTCGGTGGTTTCAAATTATCATTTACTTTGATAAGTATTTGTTACATGCGTGTAGTGTGATACAGTCTACACTAGTGTAGTGTACGATTGTAAAGTACGTTCTTTACAATCGTGGTGTAGTGTAAATAAATAATATCGATTAGAGCACAGAATAATATGTTCTGTGATTAGAGTGCACTAACGTGATAACAAAATATAATTAAAATTATGATAAATAGATAGGTAAAACTTTTTTGAGTTTTGTTTTTAATATAAATTATCAATAAATAATCCTTTAAATAGTTTTCTATTATCTTATTCAAAATTACATAATTAAAAATTGCAATATTATTTTAACAAAATAATAAGTTCCGTCCCCCCGTTCTAATGAAAATAATTTGAAGGGGTGCTATCAAAATATAAAAAATTGAAGAGAAGCTCCGTCCCCCTGCGTCAACCCCCCCCCCCCCCACAATTCGAGCACTGTGGGTAATCACAACAATAATAATTTCACATGAAATTTTCACTAACTATTTCCACTAATAACTATTTTTTGTTAAGATGAGTAAATATTCGTTACACTTTTGAAAACTATGAAAACTACTTAAAAAATCAAAAAATAATCTCCGTAAAGTATCGACCGGAACGAGTTTCGTATCCAAAAGCTATATACCCGAAAACTGTTACTTTACCACATTTTCTAGAAAAAGTGTATACGTATGTATTACGTAGATAAAAAAACATTTTTATAAAACGTATTGATACGCTCAGAATTAAAAACACATAATTTTAAACATTCAATTTTCAAAGGGTTCCGTATAGGGAAATTCTGTGATATTTCAAGAAAAATTAAAATCCAACAGTTGAGTGTAATTTAAAAATGTCTCTGTGACAGTACTTTTTTTTTAAGGTGTTGTGTAATTATACGATATTTGTTTTAATACTATTTGTCACTACATAGAGTTATATAGAATAGAACCTATAATCTGTATGAAGTAGTGTTTTAATTTTTATTCGTAACGCGTCTCGACTTTGTATTATAAATGTGTTAAAAACATAAAATCATACGTATTCGACGGTTAATTACGTAATTTAAAATGGCTTAATAAAAAAGAAAAAAAAAAACATTAATCATAGGTAGGCACGTCAGAGATTTAGTGATGTACATTACCGCGGTATAAAAATGCGGTTATTTAATTTTAATTGTAGCTCGTTTTGGACGTGTCTGCGTCCTCTTATAAAATCAATATACGATGTCACTCGCGGAATCTATAAAATACGATTATGAAACACGTGATTGAAAAAAATCCCTCTCTTTCGAGTAGGTATAATGGTATAATAATGATGGAAAAAAAACGATATATATAACGTTAAACAGGCGGTAGGCATATTATATATTATTTTTTTATTTTTTTTTTTATAACTAACCCCCTGGCCGCGAGAAGGTCGCGCGCGCACGCTTACTACCGTTCGGTCGTCGTGTATAATACGCGTGCACGGTATCGATCGACAGAGCCGTGCGAAAATTACAAATAATAAACCTACGTGTACGCGTTCGCATGCGTCGCCCATATAGTTTAACGGTAAAGTTAAGTCTTAAAAGTTAAACGTTAAAGTAAAGTCCCGTTTGGTCTTAAAATCCAAAATGTTTAAGAGAAAAAGAAAATGTAAAAAAAAAAAAAAAAAAAAAATTGAAAAAAATTTCAAAAATAGAGCCCGTCGCGTCGGCTAGGCGTACCGTTCGGGTCACCCGGAGCAATCGTCGTCGCGCGCGTTTATAATATTATATTTCGGTGCCAGCCGAGAACGCGCGCGCCGAGTATATTACGCTCGCGTCGCGGTCACATACTATCATTATGTCGTATTTTTACCGATCCAACAACACGCGTACACAAACGCAAATATACACATATATAGGTACGTGTGAAATCGTATACACACCTACAACAATAATATTATCAAACACGTATACGCGTGTCACCATCATGGCATAAGTAATTAATAGGCATGTCAGCTATAATATTCCATTTTTGCTATCACTGCTCATGTTCCCCAGACATGGATAAAAAGGATAACAATATCATGGATGAAAGAGTCTTGGTATCTTAATAATAATGATAATATATGTACAAAGGTGAAACACGTCTTGCATAAACAAAATGATAATGCGAGTGTCTTATTAATAAATATTTTAATTCATAACAATATTACAATCATTTTAAATTAAGCCGGGAATAATTTTTCCACGAATTTTATCGTCTATTCCATGTCTGGGCAATATTGTTATCTAACTGACATGCCTATTTACTTATGCCATGCGTGTCACGACGACTAACACGCCCCGAGTCCGTCTTTGAAAATAATTTTCGAGGCAAGTCCGAAATTACGGTTTTTTGGGGTTTTTTTTTTTCCGATACTTCGATATTTGCGTACATTTTCTCTGATTTTGAACGAAAAAAATTCCCCATGGCAGTACTTTTTATGCCCGCTGTCGGTCGTCAAAATGTACTTTATATAGATGAATGTACGATTGACGATTGACGACGACGACGAATGAATCACACATAAGTAAAGATACAGGTATAATATTAAACATTTAAGTTAATATTATTGTGGGCGCGGTTCGTGACGGCTGCGTGCAGAAAAATCGAGCGACTCGAGTACGTCTCCGGGCGCGTTCGCTGCACGGATATAGCGTGTTTTTCGATTCGTAATGATAATAATGATAATAATAATAATAATAATAATAATAATAATAATAATAATAATAATAATAATAATAATAATAATAATAATAATAATAATAATAATAATTATAATAATAATAATAATGATAATAATAAAAAAAACGAATCTTTGAATCGGCGGCGGCGTGTACGTAGTACGGTCGTGCACGCACGTCGCCAGCCCGTCGGTTCGCGGCCCCCCCGAATGATAAAAATAACAATCGCCGCGGAGTTATTTTTGGTATCCGCGACGATCCCCGTCCCCCGCCGGCCACTACCAACGCCGACGCAACCTCCATCGTGTCGACTATATTATAATAATAACGCGATAACGGCGAGACGATTTATTTTTTCGTATTTTGTAATTTTTTTTTTTTTTTACCCGTCTTACCTATTTATTGACAGGTATCGCTATACGCGAATACGATGTACCCGGGGGGTTATTTTGTACTCGTACGAACGGTTTCCGTTCGGGGAAACACGCAATATCTTTCGTATGGTCGTGCATATTTTATACGGCTCGGTATGCGAAAGTGTTTGTGTTTTCCCCATACGATAATCGTCCGTTCGAGTACACTATAGTCCCCCAACCCCCAGTACTTGATGCACACGTCCTCTATTATATTCATGGAAAAAAAAAAAAAAAATACAATCCGGCGGTTAGAAATAGCATATTAAGTAAAATATAGGCATGTCAGTTAGATAACACGGCGCAGAAAATGTTCGCCAGACATGGAATAAACAAATGACAAAGTTCACGGAAAAATCATTTCCGGCTCAATTGAAAAATTATTGTGATATTGTTATGAATTGAAATGTCTATCGATAAAACACTGGCATGATAATATTTTGTTCATTCAAGACGTGTTTCACCTTTGTACATATTATATTATTATTATTATTATTATTATTAAGATACCCAGACTTTTTCATCCATGATAATACTGTTATCGTATATTATATTCCGTGTCCGGGGAACATGTCGGCTGACATGCCTATCAATTACTTATGCCATGGTCTACGTATACAATTATTACGACAATATTGTTATTGTTGTAATATTCGGGGTCGGCTGCGCGATCGTCGCATGAACGCGCGAAAAACGGAGAGCGGCGACCGGCCGTCGCGGTGTACGCAGAACGGGCGGCGGCCGACGCGAAAACCGTGTGCGGTGTGTGTCCGTCTCTAAATTTAGAGCCCGCAGAGCCGGTGGCTGGACCACTGTATGATATAATATTATTGCCGTGGCGAGCCCCTCGGAACAGGCTAAAAATAGTATCTATACGCCGTATGTCCTCGGGCGGCATCGTTCGGGCCAGAGCATAATACTATAATTCAGTGCTTCAATTGTGGAGTGACGCAGGGGGGACCGAGTATCCCTTCTTTGACAAAAAAAAAAAAAAATAATAAATAAATATATTTTAGCTTGACACCCTTCGAATTGTTGAGAAATTAAAATCTTCAGGAATATACTAAACACTATAAAAAAAAAATCAAAAAAAAAATCGTAATAATATCACGGTGGACATTTTCGTCGACGACACGGTCGTACGTTCTGACGAAAGCGGTCGGCGAAAATCTCTCCCGGTCCCGGGGTGGCCGCCGGGTCGGACGGTGAAAAACCGCATTCGCCGCACGATGCGGATCAAGGTCACGCGCGACCCTCGGCGAATCCGAGTCGCTACGGCGGCGCGGTGGACGCGCTACACTACGGCGGTGCACACCGTACCGAAAAACGGTGCTAAAAATAATGACCGGGCCCCCTCCTTGCCCCGCTCCCCACCACATCCACCGCGTGAATCGCGGACGGGAAAACCGTGGAAAACGTGAGACGAACGGGCGCACAATACATCGTAACGTACGTATAACGCCCACACACGACGTACACTGTAATATCTATCTATTAAAGCATATAAATATTCAATATTATCGGTGGGCCGCACACCGCAATCCGGGGTTACGGTCATTGTGCATTACACGGGCTGGACCTGCGTAGGTAGGTACCTCTACTTCTCCGCCGCCGAGACGTAAACCGGAGTGTAATAAAAATTATTTAGGAAAAAAAAAAAAAAAAAAAAAAAAACTTACCCTATCTCGTCCGTCGTCGTGGTCGGGGATGATGACGGCTGGAGACGGCGTATATAGAGCACCGGCGGTTACTGTAGTAGGCGTCGTGCACCGCAGCGGGTATATATGCTATATACAAGGTTTATACCGGAGCTAGGTCACCGGGCGGCGTGGTGGCGAATCGATAGTGGGTGGACGGCGACGGAACACCAGAAGGTAGGTGTGTGTGTGTGTGTGTGTGTGTATCTCGCACTCCGGGTGGTTACGACTGGTTACGGCGACTGCGGCGCGCGCGGTTACCGCCACGCACACGCACGGGCGCGGGGTGTGAAACTCTCGCCGGTCACGGGTCGTATGTGTTTCATGAAATTTCCTGGGCTTCCGCTAAAATCGTTTCCACCATTATTGTGATATTGTGTGCGCGTATGGGACTGAAAAACAAAAAAAAAAAAAAAAAAACAAACGTATACCAGTGAACGACGCACCGAAACGCTACGATGACATGATGCGTGGCAACGCGTGTACTGGCTGTACAGTGTACGAGATGATAGCGCAGCAGTGTATAACCGTCCGGGTGGGAGGGGGTAAGAAAACCAAAAAAAGAAAAGAGAGAGAGAGAGAGAGAGACAGAAAAAAACGTAGAATACGAACGGAGGGATGTGTTATGCAATATTTGAATTGATTATCATTTATATTATTATTATTTTTGATCGTTCACCAAAGATTTTTTTTTTACCGTGTATTATTCGCGAAAACGGTATGGGCACCGGTTGTATAGGTGTATACCTGTATTTACGATATCTCTAATGGCTCTCTATGGCGCCCAAATAGCTGTCAATCGCGTTCCCGCTTATATCCCGTGTGGCCCGCAAACCCGGAGCACGCCAACAGCACGGACGGACAGGAGCACGAGAGGACGCCCAGACAAACGGAAAATTTCGCGCACAAGACCGGAGGAGTCGCCGCTTGCCCGCTCACTCACACGCGCTCGACGCCGGCCGCCGTTCACTCGGTCACACGACGGGCGGGCGCGCGCACACACAGACACACACAGACCACGCACGCACGCGGCCGCCCGTACGATTTACTACACACACACACACACGGACACCTACGCTAGCGTATACGCACGCACTCCCGTACGCAAAATACGATGAGAAAAAAAAAAAGCCCACCGCCGCCGCCGCCGCCGAAACGGGCCGCTCGTACGTCTGCTGCCGCCGCCGCCGCCGTACCGCTCGCTCTCTTTCCGTAGGCTCTCTTTCTGTAGGCTCTGTCCCGTCCTCGACGTTTAGTTTAATGACTGCGGCGTTACGCTACGACGGTTATACGGCGCGCGCGTGCGTCACCTCGCCGGAATATCGAACTTTATTATTTATTATAATTTTGAGAATATAAACTTGGATGAGTACCTATGCTATATGACACAAAAAAAAAAAAAAAAAAAAAGAAAAAAAAATTAATAATGGGATTTTTTTATTTTTTGGCGTGAAAATCGTCTATATAATATATACATATATCCATAGTATACTTAACCCAATTTTTCGGAAACGTACAATATACGAAATGTACAAAAATAAAAAATAAAACGACCATGCATAATAGGCGTGAGTTTTTTTTGGGGGGTGCTAACTATCGCAGGTCGCGTTTAGCATGCCGCCTGCAGATATCTGGCACGCTCAAAATATCTTTCGTATAATTTATATTATAGTATTACGTACCTATTTACTGTTTATCTACAAATCCGACAGTGAAACGGCGAGTTATGATAAAAAAAAAAAACAGCAAATGGAGAAATCGATTTTTTTTTTTTTTTTTATTCTTCATTGTTTTAACGTCCAGCGGATAAGTCCGAAATATTTTACTATTAGGTGCACATGAAAAATATTCATTTTCTGAAAATAGCGTCTGTTTAGAATAAAGGGTAAGAAGCGACTATAGTGAGATATTTACTACGAGAAATCCGTTTAGATTTATGTTTGGCAAATCGACAATTGAGCCATTATTGTGTATAGTATTGGTAGAAAAGATCAGGGAAAAAAGACAAAGCCATGTGTTTGATGTTTTTCGATCTAGAGAAGACAGTATCAAGATAAATCTTAAGAGTAATACGAATGAAGAAAGGACGATCGAAGGTGTATGTAAATTTAATTGAAGACAATCATGATAGGACAAGTATAAGAATGAAGTGTTTGTGTGGAGAAACTGAGGATTGTGATCGTTTTAGGATGATATAGAGCTGATTAGAGTTTCGTGGAAATGAACGGTATAGTAGGTATAAAACTAATTATATAGAGGATGATTTTTGGAGAAAGGGAATACTAAGCGATTAGGAAAAGGCAAGTCTTGAAGATGAGTTTTAAAGAATTGGACGAAGTTGAGAGATTCTAGGGTTTTTAGTATCTGTTTTACAGAAGTATGGCGGTTTTCAGGAAAATATAAAACACAGAATTAAATGTGGTTAAATGAAATGAATACATGCGTTAGGTACCTATTACGTCGATAAGACAAACGGCTTCCAATAGAAAAGTTAAAAGGTAAATTTTATAAAAAAATGGTGAGGCCTGTAATGATAGATAATGATGTTGGGTGGTAGATAGAATAGAGGATGTGTGATGTAAAGATAAGAATATTAAGGTGAACGAGTGAAGTGATTACAAAAAACAAATTAAGATATGAGTAAATAAGACAGAGAAAACGCATAGGATGGTTTTAAGATATGAAATCCACTTCGAAAATCAAGGAAAGATTAAAAAAAATATTGGACATGACTTTATCGTGAGATTAAATACTAAAACAAAACAAAGTAAGAAGATTACCGTTAATTTGTTGGTATATAATAAACGGATAACACTGACATCTATATTTTTTGCAAACATTTTCAGGTGGGTTTAATTGTAAAATTATGGAATATCATTCATTGTTTTAAAATTACTTAGAACTCAAAACTGTTTTAGTAATAAACAACAAATTATCTACTGCTTAACATTTTGTACTCAAATATATTTTTTTAATTATATACAGTTCAACATTTGTGTTAATAATTATATACAAAGATAAGATATTTCAAATTTTGTTCATTTGAAATAAATAATAAGATTATACCTAAAAATAATGTTAAAACATACACGGGCAATGGAAAATTGGCATATTTTTCAATTTCGAAAATTATATTTTCTGTCTCATGGTAAAGAAGATAATAACATCAATTTCTGTGTTCTCTGAAAGCATTATTTTTTGTTTTATCGACTCTTGCTGGCAGACTTTCCTAATCGGTTATTTTTATGATTGTTGAAATCATGACAAACGAGGTATACGTATGATGTCCTTTTGCGATATTGCTTTTCTCTGAATATTATCAACCGTTAATCACTAACCAATTTAAGTCCAAGTCGTAAATACATGTTAATCACTCATAATAATTCGAAGAAAGCAATATAGCTATTATGTATATTTTCATAAAAGTTTACATCGTGCCTATATATTTTTGTCATGGTTAGAATAAAAAAAATCTAAAACTGTACACTATTTTTTATTGGATATACAAATTAGGTAATTAACACTTAATTAATTTCTATATTTTTTTTTAATTACATTTCAAATTCATTATTATTGTCTTAATTTGTATAATAAATACAAACATATAAAACTATTTTATTTTGCATACGTAAATAAATGTGAATAGTTTATTTTTGAAAATATAGGATTTGAAAAACGTATGTATCTACCTAATTATGTTAACAACATTTGAAGTAAAAAGGATTTGGGAGATCAATTCAAGAAAAAATTGAAGATTTTGGTTGACACCAAATAGTTGGGAGAGAAGCCGAAAGAGTAGAGTATTTATTAATATGGAACAAAAAATAAAGATTTATAGATAATACATGCAGTGGCAGCTACGAAATCATTTAACCTGTAACTATAGTGGTGTATTTTTATAGGTGAAATAGAATTTTTTTCTGATTATTCAATATAATTATTATTCATACCAATCATACCTAATGAAAACGGATTTGTTAGGTGCCTATATTTTCTATGTTTTATTATTATTTATTCAATATATTCAAATTTAGAACTAGGTATGTATAGTATAATAAATATTATTTATTTATTTAATTACTGAGAGCGCTGCACATCTAATTTTTAAAGAGATTATATATTTATATAGGTAATTTTTCATAAATATTAATTAAAATAAAAATTTAACAATTAAAAAGTGTTCAAATATATTTGAAAAGTAATTTATAATTGGTCCTGGGTCAAAAGTACTTTTATTATTTTTTAATTATTGTGATATTTGTTTAAAAAATAGGTTAATACAAAAAGATACAAAAACCATTTTAAAATGGTTTTAGAATTATTAAAACTATTAGGTAGTAAATCAATAGAACAATATTTTGCCTTTATCAGGTTTCTACGCTACAATATCGCTGAATATTGTATGTTCAAAATCTCCTTTTTAATTTTTTATGTATAGCTTAACATTTTTTCTAAATATTTATCTGCAAATTATCATAGATAATATTGTTTATTACATTATATAATATATTTATTACCACTTTATAACGACTTGAAGACATTTTCTTGGACATGTTTTTCTAAATGAGCATTAAAATTCAATGATGCGTTAATGGGTGTGATGGCATCCTCAAATTAGTTATTACTATTATTATGAAATGCAGATGTGGTGGGCATTTGCTTTTTTTTTATTTGTCTAATACGAAGTGACAAACATGATTCATATAAAAAAAAAAGAGGAGAGAGGAACTGAAGTAGACATATTATATTGGAAATATTTTATTCTATGCTGATGTCCCTCTAAGAATATCAAGATATAGATCAAGATCTATCAAGATTTAGATTGCATTGTACACTACCTATTCAAAAATGAATTTAAATAAATTTTCTTTGCATTTAGAACAGATTTAGAAGAAATAAGCCCTCTTATATCTTAGATTTTTTTACTACATATAGTAAATTACAGCACCCTTAATATTTATTTTAACCTATGCTTTTATACAGTCTTTTAATAAATTTATAAAAAGATTAACTTTTTATCTTAACTAACTATTTAATCTAAAAAAAAAAACTTTAAATGTATAGGTATTTTAAAAAATGAAATATATTTGCATAGAATTAAATTTTTAAATAATTGAGTATTTTTTTTTTTTTTTTTAATAATAAATTATTATATTTTAATATGAATTGAAATACTTACATATGTATATGACTAACACACGACAATTCTTTATCTCCATTTCGAAAGAAAATTAGATTACGTTTTTAAAATTTAAAATTCAAGTTCCTGGTTATTAAAACTAAACAAAAAAATTTATTAATTGTAGCTCAAGAGTGAAATAATTATTCTATTAAATACAAGTTATTGCATTTGTTAAAACATCATGAGACACTCTTTAAGATTTAGTGAGAGGGAACACAGGAGACGTATTATATACTTAGTACTTATACCCACTATTGGCATAATTTTTTTCCTTGTATAATAACAATTTTATATTGGCTAGCCATCTGATTGGAGTATAATTTATTTTTGTTATATTTGGGTTTTTTGACGTTTGACAACTTTTATTATCTATTTTTATTATTATCATTTGGCACTAAAATAGTAAAAAAAATAGATTAAGGTGGTTGGAAAAATCATGAAAAGAAATGATAATAGCTAATTATCTGATTATGTAAAATAATGGCAAGTCAGGTTTCTATTGATAAACAAGTAATTAAGAGGACTCTACTTATACGTTTGTTGTCTTTGTATTACATATGCATAACATAGAAAATCTACGTACCTACCGCATTTTTATTACAGTTTATTTATAATCAATATTATAGTAAATTTACCAATGATTAAATCTGTAGAAGAGATGTTTGCATTCAAAAACATGAGTTATTTAACTACTTATAATTTGTTTAAAAATAAAAATCAATAAGGAGTTAGACAAGGGTGTAACTTATCACCAACACTATTTAATCTGTATATTGAAAATATTCTAAATAAATTAAGGGAAGAAGAAATTGGGGGAATAAAAATTAATGGTATGCTAGTACAAATGTTGCGTTTTGCTGACGACATAGCAATGATAGCAGAAAGTGAAGAAGAATTAGGCAACATGTTAACAAAACTGAATGATAACTGTAAAGAGTACAAAATGAAAATAAATAAGAGCAAAACAAAAATATTAATATGCAGCAAGCAAGAATTGTTTTCGAAAATAACGATTGAAAATGAGAAGCTGGAAACTGTTCAATGTTTTACATATTTAGGAAGCAAAGTAACATATAATGGAAAAAGGAAGATGGACGTATAGAGCAGAATAGCACAAACAAAACAGGTATATTACAAGAAGTTGCACCTATTAACGGCAAACACTGTTAGCTTAAATACCAGAAAAACTCTTATAAATAGTTTTGTATGGAGTGTAGCCTTCTATGGAGCAGAAATATGGACGATACTCAAAGCGGAAAGAAAAAGGATTGAAGCATTTGAAATATGGTGTTGGAGAAGAACACTGAAAATTCCTTGGACAGAGAGAGTTAATAATGAGGAAGTATACCTAAGAATGAACGAACAGAAAATAATATGGAAGACAATCAGAGAAAAGAGGAAAAAATGGATCGGACATATTATGAGAAACAATGAATGGATAACGACAATAATAGAAGGAAAGATAAAAAGAAAAGCTGGAAGAGTTATACTAAGAACACCATTTATGAAAAAAATCATTGAAGACATAGGGAAAACCAATTATAAGGAACTAAAAGTAGCTGTGATTGATAGGGACAAGTGGTGAGCCATCGAAGTCATTTAACCAATTTGTGGATTGAAAAAAAAAAATTATATAATTACATTAATAATTTTTAAAGTTTATTATTAATTTGTAATTACCTTAATAAAATATAAATATATATATAGTTTTAAAACTATCAAAGAAGAAATTATTTCAAATATTAAATTACGTTAACGATCTTCAATTTTTTGAGAATCAAATTAATCTCAAAAGTTTGAACTTTCGGCGTTTAACAATTTTTGAGTTTCAAGAAGACGTAATAATAATATACATTTGCATAATTTTATTTTGTCCATTATTCACAGTTATAACAGTGGCGTCATTTCAGTTTTTGAAAGAGAGGGACAAAAGTTTTGACCAGCCAAAATAACTGAAAAAAACCAGCTCGCTACGCTGGCCAACTTCTTCCCTCGTACATTTTATTTCAGTAAAATTACCATCTTATATTATCATTTTATAATTATTTTCATAGGTACAAATAGCTTAATTTTTCGCGGAAAATATTAACAAAAAATACGAGGCAAGAGAATAAATAAATATGATGATACCTAGTTTATCAGGACTTGTTTAGGACGCGTACTATAGAATACGGAAATTAAATATATATTACTATGTATTTATGGAAATTACCACTAATGAAAATATCAAATAAATAGTTAGTGATAAAAGTATAAGTATTTGAAGTATACCTACACAGTACACAGCACAGTGTAGCAAACTGCTATTATAGTGGTTGGATTTCAATTTGTTTTCTCATAATACTGATATTTGTGGAAATCAATAAGTAAAATAACTAGTAATAAACCATATACTAATGGGTTCCTGTTATAAATTTTAAGTTCTAATCATACTATTGATAGCGTCTATTAATCTATTTTAATATTATTATTTATTTTACTAGTACATCTGCCATGCGCTGGAGTATGAATGTAATTACTATACGGCATACGCTATATTAATTAAGTTACTTATTAGCACCAATCATATTGGCGGCTCATAAATAGCCCGACACCGTCCCATATTCCGGTCCGTTACCAACAAGGGGGAGAACAAATGCCCACCCTGCATTACTGTAAATGACGCCACTGAGTTAAAATATCAAGGTAAGTAACTACTTATGAGTAATAATATTACAGTTTATTATACATATCTGATATTTGTGTATTATTATGTTCTGTGGTATTGTACACACATATTAATAAGATTCACATAAAGATTACGGAAAATGGTGACTTTAATCATTTACACGGGAAACATAATATAAAAGTTAACAATCTAGTTTATCATAAATATCTGTGGCTTCATATCGCCAATAGTATTTAATACAACTTGCAGGGTATATATAGTTTAAAAACTATAATTACCAAGAAACTCGTACAGTACCAGTATCCCAGTGAAAACAACAAAACGTAATATGTTCAATTTACAAATATATTATATCTGTGGGTTTCATCAGTTCAATCAATGTTAATGCCTATCAATTTTATTGTCATCCATAATCGTGGTAGTATATCTAGTGATTCATAATTTTGATTGGTGGTGCAGCGGGGTATAATATACCCGTTGGAAATATTTTAATATTTTTAAAAATAGGTAAATGGAATGAGAATGCATAGATAATATATCACACCCGGTATAACAGATACCTATAGGTTTGATAAGCTAAGTGGTTAAATGCGCAACATTTACGTACACATTCTAACATTTTATAAAATATATTTTATGTATAATTTATATAAAGATAAATACAATTGTATAATAATACTTTATTTCTATATACAATAAAATATGTTTCTAGTAAAACTAATGATACATATTATAATACTTAATCTTAAAAAATATTTGGATATTAGTATTCAAATAATTTTTGAAGTATTTTTCACTAAACTTTTATTTGAATACTAAAAAAAAATTTAGTTTTACTAAATATCCAATATATTTTGTATTTATTTATAATATAATGATGCTGAATATTATAGTAAATATAGTATATAAATTAATTTTACTTATGTAAAATTATAAATAATTTTAATAAACCATACTATTTAAAAAAAAAATTAATCTTGAATTGATGCGAGAGGGTGTGTGGTGTTAGTGGTGATTTTAGAGGGGACAATAGCCTCCCTTAATGCCGTCAAAAAATGTATAATTTTTGTATTCGTAACCATTTTTTTGCTCATTTACATCATGTTACACATGCCTCCATCCCTCTTAAATCATAAATCATAAATAGTTTCAGTATGGTATTGTTAGAGTGATCTATGGAATCTCATAACCTAATACCAAAAAAAAAAAAAAAAAATGACATAAAATTCAATGCTAGAATATTATAGGTTTTTCCTTACCTATTGTAAAATAGTTAGACTCTACTGTATATATTCATTATTGTTTAAAGAATAAGAAAAGCACTGATTAGAAACAATAAGTTAGCGCATTACATGTTGGGCCCGTCATATTTGTCGTGCAGGATTTAAAACTGAAATCAAAAGAATAACAATCATCTAAATGATTTTTGTTCATAATTGATATTTAACTCAAATCGATATAATTAAGTCATAATTATTTATTACTAAATCAATTTTTGATTGAAAATTTACAGAGTACTCATCATTTAATAATTGGTCACAAAAGGTTTTTGAAATTAACATTTTCTAAAAATCTAGTTAATTCATTTAATACTCAGAAAAATCAATTTGTATTTATTTGTATTCTTAATGAATCATATTCAAAAACGATTTCATTTTCATCAATTTAACGGTGGGCAATAATTCAAACGTTTTTATTAACAAAAACCAATAATATTCAAAAAGTTTGTAATTTAAAATGTTTACCAAAAATATCATAATATTAATTTGTTTTTACCGTGTATATAACGTTAAAACTATATTTTATTTTAAATAATATGGTACATAGCACATGAGGGCTTGTAGGATAAAATTTGAATATTATTATTTCAATTAAAATATATAAGATATTGATAAATATATCCATCATTATATTTATATAATAAGTTTCATTTTACAATAAGGCTTATAAAAGTACTAAAATTACAATATAAATTGATATTGAAATAAATTTTTTCCAGTCAAATCAGGAAGATGGCCGTACAATCTTATATTGGTTTCAGAATAAATTAGTACCGAATACATTAAAATACCTCATACATTACTACTGATTTCAGATAAATTATTATTCAACTGCATGTTAGGTATTTACCAATATGTAAAATGATTTACATTACTGTTAAAATATTAAAAAAAAGTCTGTCGATAAATCATAAAATAAAACATTATATAAATACAAGGTGTGTGTTATGTAGTGTTGTTAAAGTTGAACTTCAGAATTTTGATACTCAAGAAATTTCTATGAAGGAATTTTGCAAATTTAATAAATTAACATTTTTCACGTCGTTTTAAGTTATAAATATTATCTACTCAAGGGACAACAAGACAAATGATCATACATTTAATTATTTTACTAGATATATGACATTCGCAGTATAGTTGCTCTTTATAATAAAACTAATGTAAATAAAAATAAATAGTAAAACTGTTTTTTATTTAAATAAAAATTTCTAAATAGATATGTCCTATTAACATTACTGATCGTACTTGTAATTTCTTATGTAAATTTTAACTAACATAGTTTAGCGGCTAATATTGATATTTTCAGTATTGTAGAATTAAATATAATATACCTCTTATATTAATCATTAATGGTTATACAACATCTTTAAATGAATAACTAGACGTATCCTCCCTCATCATTGCACGAGTCATTATTATTATTATTATTATTATTATTATTATTATTATTAGTATAATTGTTTTTCATTTTATTCTCAATATATATATATATATAACTATTTTTATTCAAATCTCATTAGTTCCATTAACATAGTTCAAACTATTTAAAAAATTCTCCTCGTCTCTAAAAAAAAAAAATTATTTCTCTAAAATATTAAATGACAAATATAAAAGATCAAATTAATTACATATCACAAAATATTAATAACCATTGTATTAAACTTTAGACGTATATATCAGAAATAAATAAAATAATATTGTTTAGGCATATTTATTCAACAAATAACGTTAAATAGCAATAAAATTAAAGCATTATTCATTCCCCATATTTAAATAGATATTATATATAAAGAATAATAATACTTCAAAATATGTGATATTAATTCTATATACTTAAGATTTTCATATTCCAGGAAAGTTTCTGAACAGCACTTCCTAAGATAATTACACAAATTTCTATTAGTCACACTAGGTTATATTCTAACTAAATTTAATTTAATATAATTTACATGATATTTATAACATGTATGTTTAGAAAATATCTTTTGTGTAATATACTGATCTTCCTATTCACTATTAAATATATTATGGGGCACAGGATAATTTTTTGAAACTCGAAATTCAAAATAAAGCTATTTAAACAAAAAAATTATGCTATCAAATAGGTTAAATATAGTGAAAACTAAAAGAATAGGGTGAAGATTAATATCATAGTCTCGTTTAAAAATGAAAAAAATATACTTTTGACCTCATTAAATTCAAAGTAACATGTATTATATACTATATACAGATTTAAATAAGATATAATAAATATGTATTATGTTTTATCCCGCGCTTTGCATAATTTATTAATTTTTTTTATATTTTTGTAGATAAGGCAACTCCCAGTAAGTCTTAATATATTAAAATAAGTTTATAAACTAAATGTAATGTTAATAATAATAGGTACATTTAAATATAATCATATTTCATCTGTCACAGATTTCTATATTGTATGGTTAAAGAATAACATAAAATAATTGTGATATGAATTTTTAAAAATGTAAAAAATATATTTAATACAAAAAAATCGTATCTACAATATAATGAACAATTTTTGTAAACACGTTAAAATATTATTCACGAATTTGAAAACTGAAAAAATCAAAACCATTTTCGATATTTGAATTGAAAAATATTAAAAATGAAAAATCTATAAATAAAATTTATGATTTTATCTGTAATAGAAATACAGAGAAATTTAAATTATTGACACCGATAGATTTGGTAAGATTTACCTGTGATAAAAATATTTTTTAAGATGGTCTATTGTTTTACTCGTGTGAAAATTACAGTGAAATTTAAGTTGATGAGACCTATGGATTTTATACGGTTTTGTGTGTAATAAAAATTCGAAGAAATTAAAATATCCCAGCGGTGCATTGTTTATAATTTAGGCCGGCCAAATTATTTACAAAATTCTTCTCGTCGTTAAAAAAATTAATTTCTCTAAAATATTAAATGACAAATAAAAAAGATCAAATACAGAACTTATCACTATTTATTAATAACCATTGTATTAACCTTTAGACATATATATCTGAAATAATTAAAATAATACATTTTATGTGTATTTATATAAGAAAGAAGATTAAATAACAATAAAATAGAAGCATCTTTTTCCCTATATTTTTTAAATAGCTATAATATATAAATAATAAAAGCCGGTCAGTAGGTTGTGGAAGCACTTCGCTCGTCGGGTGTCAGTATTGGTGGATGCACTTCGCTACTGGGTAGGGTACTTTTGGTGGATGTATTGAATTTGAAAGCAATGATAAATCATTGC